>CAIGRP010018217.1:0-13428 GCA_903798385.1 Fraxinus cuspidata
TACTGACCACAACTCAATAATTTACAAACCACTAATTCCGGGTACAACCAAACAGCTAGTAACAGGCAACTACCAAAAAAAAGAACTACGAAGAAGGCCCATTTTTGCAAACAATAGCCAACGCCAACAAATCACAGCCCACCAGGCATCCACCAACCCATTCAACAAAATAAAAAAACTAATAATATATCAACCCTAGCACAAAGATCTAGGGCCAGCCCTGAGAATTTAGGGTCTTTTGGCGACTAATTATTATGAGGCCCTTCAATATAATAATTTTTTCACAAGTGTAACAAAACTTAAATAATTAAATAATTAACACTTTTATACTAAAAAGAAGACTTTCTATAATCAAAAGATAAAATAAAACTCTACTCAGTGAGGTACTACCTTAACTTGTTCTGATGTTTCTATCTATATATTCAATTACCTTGTTGGTTACCATATAAAGGGGTTCTTGTGTCAAAATATGTAGTCAAAATTGTGTTACAGTTGCACTAAAGTTACTGCTTGTTTGAAATTTATTATGTGGTAGATTGAGGATCTAAAATCGAAGCTAAATGAAGATGGCAAAAGTGAAGGCATAGTTCGTGTGAAGAAAGAAACAATTGTGCCTGAAACTGATGAAAAAAGCAAAGTTGAAACCACAGTGAATTCTCTGACTAAATGCAATAATGATTCCACTCATTTGAACTTAGAGAATCTCAATGGCACCAATGGTGTAATTTCTGCATCAGTTTTTAATTATTTCAAAGATGGATCTTCTGATAGCACAAATTCAAGTGCTATCTTAAATGAAGACAACAATAGTTCGACTGCTGCTATATCTTCATCTACTGGTGGGGTAAGCCCACATCAATTCTTGGACTTACAGAATGGAGCCACTTCAACAATAGCTTGACTGCTGCTATATTTTCATTTACTAGGTATTCAGATAAAGTGCTTGAAATTAAGAGAAAAATACATAATACAAATGAAAAAAACTGTGTATTCTTAAAGCAAATAAAAACAAAAATTCTTTACGTAACATTATAATTCTCTATATCTAAATCCATTGATTTTTGGGGTGTCATACCTTATTATTTATATTTATGTTGAAGTTAATATTTTTGGGTGTTAGGGGAAAAGCTAGCATTACAATTAATTACTGTTTTGTCAAGTTAGGCTAACTTCTGAACCCATTGAATTGAGATTTCCAGTGAAGTACCAGTTTTGTCTGTTTGCACAAGGGTTAAGATTCTCAATATAGGTTGTGCCATGTTATAATTTTTCTACCACTCTACTAAATAGACGTTCTTAGTGTGACAATAGTGTTATGTTCTCTGAGTTCTTCTTATAATTATTTAATTTATGCTGATTTCAAGGGCTAGTGATATGTAAACAAAGACAGCTATATGGTAATGTGATTCTTCTTACAATATTTTCTATGCTTATATTTTCACTATAAAATGATGGAGGGACCAATATGTGGTGTGCATATATGTCTTTACACTAGGGTTTAGGTATTTTTACTTCAAAAAATATCGATAGATTAGTAGCTAAAATCATCAATCTGTAGAACAAGAAACATAAGAAGATGAGAGAAAGAGAAGTAGGTAGAAGGGGCCACGGGGTAGCGTGTTAAGAGCTATTTTTGGGATTTTTTTGGAAGCCCTTAAAATCTGAGATCCAAAGCAGTAGCCTTACTTGCCTTGGGCCATGGCCGGCCCAGGAAAAATCCTTTATATACTAACTGCTGACTGCTCCTAGCCGGCGACCCATGAAGTTAACTTAATTTACATCTAATGCCTACATCATAATGATCAAGAAATTCCTCCTGCTTGCCCACCGCTGCAACCCCTTCATTTTTCCACAATCGACACGTCAATACCTCTACAATCGCCACCACCAGCCTCCACCTCTTCTAAAGACTGATAAAGCACAAAACCCCCACTACATATCTACACTTGACCTGTTTCCTTAACCTTCTGCCTTGATGAAATCTATTCGCGATATAACCCATTAACCCAAACCCAATATCACCGGCCCATATAATATCAAAACCATATAACACAATCCACTTACCTAGTAATCCGCTACAACCCATCAGTCCATATATACAAATCTAGCCTATTTTATTAGAAATAGAGAAAAACTGTGGTAAAAAAAAAAAGGAGAAATAGAAAAAATAAAAAGAAGAGTCAAAAAATAAAAAGAAAAGAAAAGAAACACGAAACGAAAAGTGAAAAAAAATTAATAAAAGAATTTTCTAACACTATTTGCACGAGATCTTTTGCTTTTGTTGATTGATACAGTTGTTCAGACGAGTCAGTTGCCCCTTGCCACAGGAACCATTCCAACTTGAAAATCACGGTTGGGCCATTGTTTGACTCTTTGAGTCCCGTGAGGTAACAATTTTATTATATTGAAAATGTGCTTTTTTAGTATTTTGACTTGTCAATTTTAAAGAATAAAAATGTTCTGGCATGAATAATAAATGTTAGGAGATCATTTGTTGACAATGGAAGACAACTTATTTGATCTCCGTTTCCTTTTAATGAGTTCTATCGTTGCTTAAACACGCTGAGTATTTGCTATCTCAAGTGGATCAGTTGCAAGTTGTTTCCATGCTCACATCTATTGATACACTTAACCCAGCATTGGTCTCAAATAATTTATTAAGACATCCTAGTTTCACTAAGTTGCAATTGTTTCTTGCCTTAGCGAAATATTCGCTATTACGGCACTTGATCCTTCCTTTTGTGATTAAATAATGTAAGATATCTTTTTCGTGATTATATCATCATTTGCATCTCCCATGGGCATATTTATAAATTTGTATACTATGGTAGTTACGATACTAGATACTATGGCTAATGCGCAATACTTCCTTATCATGTTGGACTTAGATTGTGAACTATTAATAATTAACATGTTCCAACACATTCTTGTAGCTCTAAGAGAAACTCATTTAAAGAATGTCTTCATAGCCATGGAAACTATTATGACCCTTAAATTGGAAGAAAGTGACAATATCCCTCTGGACTTGATTATCCTTCCTTTGGATTGTGCTCAAAAGAAACATAGGAGGTTTTTCCTATTGCATTTAGTATAGTCGAAAGACTTTTTGAATAGTACGCCGACATGATCAAACCTTAGTTTTCACAATCTACAAAATCTTTAAGGATTTGTTTAGATGATTATAATGCAGTTCTTTCCTTCATTTTTTACAAAACTTTAGAGTTGCAAACAGTGTATTGCATCCCCTATCATGATCACATCTGAAGCCGATATACTTAACATTATATAATTGAGAAATCACCTAAAGCTATGCCATCGAAGTCAAATATTTCAAATGTCGTAGATATTGTGCCTACTATGTTGCATGACTTTCATGTTGACTTTACTTTAGTTTGCCCACAATTACATAATACTCAATGGGTTACCACATTTCTTTCCAAGGTTATTGTTTGATTGCACACGTGTCCTATTGATATTAAGATGTTATCCACTAATTTTCGACATGCTGTATTAGCTCATCATTCTATTGATAATGTTCCTAAATTTCATGCCAAAGTAAAAGGTATAATAATTTCCAATCATGAAATTTTACTTTCGATGTGCAATACAAGTTAGGGTACTCTATTGATAAGTACTACACTTTATTGCGTGTTACTCTGATCCGATTTTCTAAAAATGTTAAGAAAACATTTTTCGATCATTCATATAAAAACTTCCTATTTGACTGGCTATATCACTTAAATGAAAGTTATATTTTCAATGTAGAAATATTGTTTCCTAATCGTGGCCCATTTGAGCCTTTCCTGTAGCAGTCATTTTTCTCTACATGCCAGTTTCTAGTGCTCCTCATTATGCACAACTAAATGAAGATTTTGAAGATGAGTTGCATGCGTATTTGCTATTTGGAGTTCAATATCAGTACTTGATTGAAAAGAGAGATCGTCCATCTTGGTTGAATCATATTCTTGGGGACAAGCTACAATTTTCATTGCTATCAATCATCGAGTTTAAGAAAGATCGTCCCTCATGGCATGAGTTTAGTCACTTTGCTTATGATAGGGAGCTTGATGGTAGCCATTTGGGATTTGCCTACTCGACAAAGCCGAGTTTTTCTTCCACCCTGGAAGAATTGATGCAAACATCACCCCTTTTTGTCATTATTAGATCATTTACTTATTTTATTTAGATGGGATTGTATTAATGGGCTGGCCAAAGCCCTTGACTTTAGGTTTGTTTATTTTTTATTTATATTGCAGTTAGTGAATCTATTCACTTAGACTACGATGAATGATAATTAAACAGGCTTGCTACCCACATTTTCTTCTTTCCTGGTAATTCTCTTATTCTCTGGTTATTCCCTTCTTCTCTCATCTCTTGTCTCTCATTCTTCTTCTTCTTCTTCTTCTTCTTCTTCTTCTTCTTCTTCTTCTCATCCCCATCCTTATTCTTTTGCCCGTGCTTCTCTTTCTTTGTCCTTAGTTAGTTTTTTGTTGATAAAGGCTATGTTTATCATGAAGACGACAATCAAGGAATAATTTTTGAACCACATAAGAATTAAGAACACATAGAAGGAAGCATCTATTCTCGAAGAAAAAATGATCTGAGGTTAAAGCTTCGAGAAAATAGAGCTACTTTCGATCATTCAAGAAGAATTGACTGTAAGTCAATATTTTAACAAAGTTAAATCTCTTTATCACAAAATTTATAGACTAAGAAGAATAACCATATATGGATTGAGACCCCAAATTTAGAGGCTTTATTTATGCTATACAATGTTGGTCAAAGCAACCATCATTGGTCAACCACAAAAATTTGGTTACCGACCAATAAACATTGACCAAACAAATGTTAGTGGTCTCACTAAAGAAAGATGAAGAAGCATTATATAGTTATAAATGAAGAGGTTGACTTCGTCAACAAAATAATAAAGAATTTAAAGAAAATAAACTCAAAGAAGATTCCGAGATAAGGTGAGCCAAACAAAGTCTCGACAAGAGAGGTCAACCGTCCAAGGAATTTCAAAGAAAATTTGGCTTGTATTTTTGTATGTGGCAAACGAGGCCATTATCCTAGAGACTTTCGATTCAAGAAAAAGTCGGAAGAAGGCAATATGGCAACCTCCAATGAGCAAGAAAAATACTATAATGAAGAAGAGTGGGATGTTGTAGCGTCGCTTGTACTAACAAAGCAAACTCGGTGGGAGGAATGTAGCAAAGGCTATGAGGAAGAATCAAAACTAATTGTGATACTCCCTAGACGAATAAATTATGAAAGTAATTGAATCATCGATTTTGGATGTTCAAACCACATGACAAGCAATAAACACAATTTGCAAAATACAATGGAGTACAAGGGAGGTCGGATGGTAGTAAATGTCAACAATTCAAGATTATCAATAGCCTACATTGGTAAGAAAATTGTCACACCTAGTTTCAGTCCTAGTTAGGTGTTGTTATAAGATTTATATCACGTGCTAAGAATGAAGAAAAATCTCTTATTAGTGGCGCAGTTGACATCATTAGGTAACTATATTCTGCTTAAACCAAAAGATGTCAAGGTATATCAAAATATCAAAATTTTGAATACACTAATGATGGAATGATGAAAATTAGAGTCCATCTACGTGATGTTAGCAAGGTCTATGTACGTAGATAAAACTCGAAATAATGGGACAACAAATTTATAGCATACAAGATCAGGATACATGAGTTATCACAAGTTGAAGGTGATGATGATGAAGTCAAAGCTCAATGGTCTCCCTCAACTCGAGATCAGAGATGAAATGCTATGTACTGGCTGTCAAAAAGGTAATGTATATTAGCTACCGTATTGGAGTCTAGCTATAGAGAAAAGCAACCATTGAAATCGATACACTTTGATATAGATATTGATCGTAAAGAAACCATTTATTCGAGGGATAGATTACATGGTGACATTCATTGACGACTTCTCAAGGTACTTTTGGATTTTCTTTATGAAGAAGAAATTTGAGAAGTTGAAAATAAGATACAGTGTCTATGCACGAATAATGGGGGACAGTGTACATCAGGTGAATTTCCCTAATACTTAAAAGAACATAAAATAAATCATCAGTTGACATATCCAAACACACCACAACAAAATGATATAGCAGAAACAAAGAATCAGACACCTTGTAGAAACGTGTCAAAGTATGATACGCTCAAAGAATGTGTTGGGAAGGTTTTAGACATAGTGCATGAAGACACCAACACATGTAACCAATAGGTTACCACAATTGAAGCTAAGTTTCATGTCATCCTTTGAGAAATTGTGGAAAACTAAGCCAACAATTAGTTACTTTCGAATTGTTGGTTGCTTCCGCTATGTGTTCATGCTTAATTACTTGAGGAGAAAGTTTGATAGAAGGAAATCGGGCGTATATTTGTAAGATATGACAACTAAAGGACAGGATGGAAAAATTGCAACCCTGCAACCGATTGTTCTTACACGTCAAGGAACATGGTGTTCGACGAAGCATTTTGCGATGGATACTACAAAGGGTGGAGTTCTTTGATTCAAAGGAAATGGACGATAATTGCAAGAGGATATCATAGAAGCATAATGAAGTCTTGAAAAAACAAAAGATGTATAAGAATCAAGTGACGAAAAGGAGTCTATTGATGCAGTGTAAAATCTATGGCATCAAACGACACCAGAAAACATAAGGCCGAATTAACAAAAAAAGAGGTTGAGGTATGAATGAGTCCACAACCAAAGTTGAGAAAATCAACTAAACAAAGAAAACCAAACTCCAAGTATGCTAATACAGTTGTAAAAGTAGACGAGAGTGCCAAAGAGTCAGGACCTTTGAAAAGCAATCCAACAGAAGAAGTGGTGAAAGTTAATGGAAGAAGAGTTCATGACTCTTAAGCAAAATAGACTAGGAATTTGATGCGCTTGAGTAAAGCCTATATCCTTTAAATGGGTATATAAGTTAAAAAGACGTCCTGACAAATTAATTGAAAGATACAATTTTCGGCTAGTAGCTCGTTGTTCTAACAATAGTATAAACTGGAATATGATGAGACATTAGGTCTAGTTGCAAAGATCATTAAAGTACGAGTGCTTATAGATTTAACAGCAAGCAAGTCCTGGAAATTGTGGCAGATGGACATGAAAAATGCATTTTTCCATGGAGAACATGATTAAAATATATACATGGAGCAACTAAAAGGATTCGAGAATAAAGAAAAGTCAGGATATGTTTGCAAGCTAAAGAAAGCTTTCTATGGGTTAAAATAGGTACCACGACCATGGTATGGTAAAGTAGCTGAATTCTTAGTTCAAAACGGTTAATCAGTAGCACCAACAGACTTGAACCTATTCATCAAAGTATAAAATGGAAAACTAACAATAGTGCTAGTGTACGTGGATGATATGATCATTACTGGAGACGATGAAGATAAAGTTCAACAAACCAGAAGGAATTTATCAGTGAGATTTCAAATGAAAGAGTTTGGAAAACTAAATCAGTTCTTGAGACTTGAGATAGAAAGAACAAAAGAAGGGTTATTTTTGTGCCAACATGAGTATGCTAGAGACCTCTTACAGAGCTTGGGATGAACGATTGCAAACCAATATCGACACCAATAGAGATCAACTCCAAGCTATGTGCAATTGAAGGCAAGGACTCGGAGAGTCCAACCATGTACCAGCAGCTAGTAGGAAGCTTAATCTACTTGACATTGACATAGCTGACATCGCATACATAGTTGGGATAGCAATTCGATTTATGAAAAAGCCAAAGAAACCACACCTTGAACTAGTGTGATGGATCTTAAGATACATAAAATGAACAGTTGAGTATGGACTCTTTTACAAGAAAAATAAAGATTGCAAAGTAATGTTATTGTGATGCGGACTATTATTTCTCTAAGACCTTGTTTGAGCTCTTTTTGGGCCAAAATACATTGTAGCTCATGTTTGGTACACATTAAAATTTTCATTTTCATTCTTATACTCATTTTCAACCACACATTCTTCAATTAAATAATATTTTCCATCACATCAATAACTTTTCCTTCTTTTTCAACCACACATTCTCCATCAATTTACTATTTCAGAATACATTCTTTATAAATAATGTGGTTCAAACACACCCTATGTTGAACATCGAGTTACAAAAAGATCAACAACTAGGTACATATTTAGTCTTGGGTCAGTTGTAATATCATGGTGCAGTAAGAGACAAACAACTGTGTCTTTATCAACTGCAGATGCAAAATATAGAGTAGCGGTTGAAGACAATACATGACTGATACAATTGATGAAGGATTTACATCATCCCATAAGCTATGCAGCAGAACTATGTTGTGATAACCAATCATCTATTCACATAGTAGAAAATCATGTGTTTCATGCAAGCACTAAGCACGTCAAATTGTACTATCACTTTGTCAGAGAAAATGTGCTTAAATGAGAAATCGCTTTAAAGCACGTAAATACCGATGAACAAATAACAGACGTGTTGACAAAAGGAATAAGCGCTTCAAAATTTGTATAATTTCAAGCACAATTAGGGATGATTAGCAAAGAAGAGTTAAATCGGCAAGTCGGAGAAAAGAAACAGAGAAAGTGAGAAAGAGAGGGAGTATGTGGCGCGAGGTATTGGTAATAAGTGAGGTGAGAGATAAATAAAAAGAAGAGAGAAAGCTGAGTGTATTGTTGCTTTACAAAAATTATTGTGAGGAACACTTGTGTGTATATAACACATAATAAAATTGTGTGTCCAATTTTCTTTCAATAAAAAGGTAGAATTTTTGGTGTTAAACTCAACAACGCATGCTTTTGTTCCAACAAATACTAGAAAATTTAACACAGGAAATGGCAAGTACAAATGTGAAAGTTAAGGTAAATATTGATTTGTTTCTACGTTCTTTTATTGTGGTGTTAAAGGTCATAAGAAATCTAATTGTTCTAGCCTTTTTAATGTGACAAATAAAAGCATAAAGGATATTCTTTCAAGTCTGCAGAATGCTGACTCTAAACTAAAAGTTAAGCAAGTTTGTATTAACAAGGTTGATTTGAAGTGCTATAAAAGTGAAGTGACTTATACTGCACTAGTTCATAATAATAGTCATATAGCCAATTTATTCACTAGCAATTTATGCATTGTTCAAAGCTTTAGGTAACTGGAGTTCTCATTGATTGCTTGTTTCATGATGTGGTTTTGTAATTCATTGTTGTTAACCTTTGTGTGTTGAATATATCGTTTGGTTCATGGGACGTGCTTTTTTTTTTTTATTTACTTTTGAGTTGCCTAATTTGATATCTAAAAATAAAATTGAAAATTTTGAGTAAAATTCACGAGGAACTGATTTTCTATAAATTTTTTAAGTCTGAGCTGCCTTTATATGACACATCTTAGGGTTGCCTCTTGAATAATCTTGTTAAAAGTATTATATGAGCATCTGAATTTCATTGACTTGTTGGTTTATAGTTGACTCTAATCTTAAAATTTTGATCATAACAAAAAAGTTAATCTTGTTTACTAACAATTAATTTAAAGTGATCATAGTTTTTAAAGCATTGAATAATAAATCGACCGACATCGAAAAATCAAAATCAATACTATCATTACAAATCGAACTCTACAAAGATGGTCAAGATCGTAGTCAGGTCTTTCAAGCATTCAAAACGAGAGCTTAAGAGCCAATTTCATGAAAGATCAAAGACTAGGCATTTAGATCATATGTAAATGTACTAATACTTTGCTCTTTAGAAATAAATGACAAAAGCACAAATTATTTTATGCACCAAAAGTTATTGTAATATTACTTGTATAAAATGTTTAGATCATATGTAAATGTACTAATACTTTGATATTTAGTAATAAATGACAAAAGCACAAATTATTTTATGCACCAAAAGTTATTGTAATATTACTTGTATAAAATGTTTTGATCAAGTTCTATTTGATTTTCAAAATGATACTGACTTAAATCATATTTCTAAACTATCATTTACCTTTGAAAAACTAGTTGAAAGCAATTTCCTAAAAAATCTCAAGTTTTTCTAAAATATTTTCGAATCAAGTCAAATAGGTTATCCGGTTTGATGATTAGTTCAAGATTTGGAGATAGGTCGACTGATTTACCAACATTATAAAGTTTAAGCGATCTGACTTATGACCATGTACTATCCAATGACTATAGTTTTGGGTCATCCGAAGATACTTAAGTCAATCAATCTCTCATCCGAACTAACAAAAAGTTTTTCAATTTGTTCTCTATAAATTGATTCTCTTTTGCAATCAATGTTAGGTCTTTGAAGTGCATTAAAGAGAGAAAATAAGGGCTAGTGGACATCATTGATAGTAGCATCTTTGTTTGTGCACATTGAACGAAGTGCTTTGCTAATGAATTATTTTGAGGAAAATTTTGAACATACATTGTATTTATTTCTTTTATATCTTCATATTGAAAAACTTTGATTTATAGAATCAAACTTTTAAAACATCATATTCTTCAAAGTTTGTCACTTAATTCATTGATATTTATGGAAGTATTAATCTCTCTTAGTACTTAATTTATTTCTGTCATTTATTAAAAGAGAAATTTTATTGTAAAACTATTTCTTTAAACATTTGAATCATATTGAGGTCCCTTCAAATTTTAATATTGTATAAAGATCGGTGCTCCTAGCTTGTAAGTAATCGAAAACGTTGTAAAGGGTTTGATTTCACGATAAATCAATCAATATAATGAAAAGTCCTATTGGTGACGGGGAGCTTGATAATGTAGAACGTAGATCGTTAGTTTAGATCGAACCTTCATAAATATATTTCATTTGCATACTCTTTTACTTATCTATATTCTTATGATTATTATTTGATTGATCAACGTGTTTTTAAATTGCTTGGTTTGAGATTATTTTTCAAATTTTTTTTAAAAATCAATACCCCCACTCTTGATTAGTTATTCTTGGATTATCAATTGATATCAGAGTTAAATGCTTATTCGAAATATGATTTTACAATATTGAGTAATGGCTAAGCACAATCTTCAAAATCTTGAGGGTATTCTATAAATCGTTCTCCATTATTTGATGGAACTCATTATAACTATTGGAATGTTAGAATGACGATATACATTCAATCAACATATTATAATATTTGGGAGGTTATTAAATTTGGTTCTTATGTGCCTACAAATTTTATTAAGACTGATGGTAAACCAAATCAAACTATTTCAAATTTAAAGAGGAGTACAATGAAGAAGATAAATAAAAATTGTATTTGAAGGTTATAGCCAAAATCTACTTTACTTTACTTTACTTTAGATAACAATGAATTTAATCGTATTAGTACATTTGATTCTACTTATGATATAGCATGCTCTAGAAATCACTCACATGAGTACTAACAAAGTGGAAGAAACTAATATCAATGTTTTGATTAAAATTTTTTTTAAAAAATATGAAAACTTGTTTGGTTTTGATACTCAATGAATCTCGGGCGATGATGTAAAAGTTGGATATAATTGTTACTAACAACCAAGTTCAAAGGCTCAACCCGAAAACAACGTAAGCTATTGGAAGTAACTTAAGCATTTAATGTTGCTCATGGCCCATATATATTACATTTTGGATGGCTATGAATCTTGACCCATTTAACCTTTTTTATTGTTCCAACTAAAGCCTAACCTAGCCTATATATACGATATTTTTTCCCTAGGCATTTTTTGTGGGATTTGTGTATGCAAGAGAGAAAAAATAGGCAGCTTGTTAGAAGGAGAAAAATCAGTGGCTTTCTTTGTGTTTTGGACTCCATCTCGTGTTTCTTCCATTGTTTATCCTCGTGCCTTTGTGGCTTACAAATCATCACCATTATTTTGTCCTTTATGGGTGAGATTGAGGAATAATCAAGGTGAATATATTGGTTGTGGGTTGGAGTCGTTTGGATTGGTTGTTTGGTAGAGTAAGGTAATGTGAAACTGAGCCCAGAAAATACCGTTTTGTCAACCATTGGAGTAAGATTCTGTGAAAATTGGTATATGAGCTTCAAGGTGGTGGATTTGCCTTAAAAAATTGACCAAAAATTGTCAATAAAACTGACAAAAGGTCGACCAGAAAATAAAAAACGAACATGTCCAATTTTTCTTCACTTTGACCGTATCTGTTTGCGCAATTTCCAGCCAATCCAGTGACTTGGTGGTGAAATGGAGACCACCTGCGTGATGTACAGGTGGAGGAGATCCCAGTGGTTAGGCACATGACTAGTGACGGCTCATGGAGGCCATGTATAGAAAATGTTGGCCACGTGTGGAGGCGCGTCAGAAGGAATTTGATGGCGGTTTCTTCTGACCGTTTGTTCCTGACATTTTCCTTGACATTTTGGTGTTGTTAGTTTTCTATTTTAGATTATACAGCAAAGTTTGGATGATTGTGTTCTTGGCATGTTTGGGATTGGATCATGATTGATTGATTCCTGTGATTATTGGAGACTTTAAGATGAATGGTGGTGGTCCTAAAGTGATAAATTCGCACCTCTCGGTATTTATGAACTCAAATTGGTCCGCTCTAGTATATTAGCTTATCCCAATTTAAATTTCTGCATTATCGCATTATCGTATGGGGTGACATTATGATTAAGGTTACCACGTGGGGTAACATTGCTTGTGTTAGAAATATAGGAATTATTTGCCATATTTCTAGCGTTGAATTTTGACTGCAAGTTTGTGATTGCTTTTGTGTTTTAACTAGTTTAGTCACTATGGGACTGCTTTGTGTGAGAATTTGATTTTTTTTGTTGATATACCTTTACGTTGCATTGATTATTCTATTAGAACACTTAGACTTGATTATTACGCCCGAAGAATAACGCGGTAGTTATAGTGTAACTTTGGGGTGTCGTATCCACAGGGAGATTGAGAATGCTTAAGAGTTCCAAAAGGGATAAGATATCGTCTTCAATGTGTAGTAAAATTTCATGTTGAAAGGTGAAATTAAAATCAATCAAATTGGTCCGCTCTAGTATATTGGCTTATCCCAATTTAAATTTCTGCATTATCGCATTATCGTATGGGGTGACATTATGATTAAGGTTACCACGTGGGGTAACATTGCTTGTGTTAAAAATATAGGAATTATTTGCCATATTTCTAGCGTTGAATTTTGACTGCAAGTTTGTGATTGCTTTTGTGTTTTAACTAGTTTAGTCACTATGGGACTGCTTTATGTGAGAATTTGATTTTTTTTGTTGATATACCTTTATGTTGCATTGATTATTCTATTAGAACACTTAGACTTGATTATTACGCCCAAAGAATAACGCGGTAGTTATAGTGTAACTTTGGGGTGTCGTATCCACAGGGAGATTGAGAATGCTTAAGAGTTCCAAAAGGGATAAGATATCGTCTTCAATATGTAGTAAAATTTCATGTTGAAAGGTGAAATTAAAATCAATAA
>CAIGRP010018223.1:0-10189 GCA_903798385.1 Fraxinus cuspidata
GTTTTCGACTTACATAGACTTAATAGTGGGATAAAAGAAATGATCGATAAACGAGATTGACACATATCCATATCTCGTAATTGATCGGATCATATGACGAAAGGATTATATTTTCATGGTAAACGAGCAAGTTTGGTTTTCACATCGCGTGATAATTCCTGTCACATGTATTGTCCTGACACATTGCTAGATGTCAATCTGGGACGACGAATGTGAATTAGTGATAAATTAAAAAGGGGTGTTTTAATTTATCGATTTTGATTAGATCAAAATAATAACTCACATTGTTAGGTATTGTGATTGAGAACCTAATGGGTCACACTCAAAAGAGAACCAGAAGAATGAGATTTACCAATTAATTAATTGACAAGTGTTGGATAATTAATTAATTGGGTTGCTTATTAATAAGCCCGAATTAATTAATTGAATTAACTAATTCATGGACCAGATTCAATTAATTAAATAATGGACCGAGTTAAGTTTAATAGATGGGCCAAGCCCGCTTGGATTAATATTAATAGGATGTAAGGGTTTGAAAATTGCATGAAATAATTCATTATTCTTGCTAGCACAAGAAAAGAAAACCCTAGCCGTCATTCTAGTTCTCTGTGTGGATCACCATTGGAGGCTGTACAATTGAACAGCTTGGATTGCAGATCGTGATCATTGGAGTTCAAGAAAAAGCAAATGAGTTTGTGTAATTTATCAGAGGTATTAGTTCTATCACAGTTTCTATCTAAACACAATGTAGATCCAATCACCATTGGAGGCTGTACAATTGAACAGCTTGGATTGCAGATCGTGATCATTGGAGTTCAAGAAAAAGCAAAGGAGTTTGTGGAATTCATCAAATGTATTAATTCTATCACAGTTTCTATCTAAACACAATGTATATCCTTGGTGGGAATTGAATATTGTTTTAATTTCTGCTGCGCATGATTGATTCGGTTCCCAACAAATCATGTATTCAATTTTTATATGCTAGTTTAAGTTTTAGATTCTAATTTAATTCAAGGCTTTTACATAAGTTATTGGGGGTAGGTTACCAACTTGAATGAAAGCTTTCTATAACTTGGGAAAAACTCATTAGCCAGAGATTGTAATGTTTGAGCTCAATCACCTACTAGTTTGGATTGTGTTTGACTTTATTTATAGAAGGATTTTAAGGATACAAAACCATACATTGTAATTCTCTAAACTGAAGAATTCGTCTTGAAAAGCCCATATTTGGATTTTCATTCTGCAGCAGTTAATGGGACTTTGTCTGGTTTATGCAGCAATTATTTGTACTCCTATAAATTGCTTGGACTGTTCCTTCTGCTCTTGTCCACCCCTTAACTGCTTGATGTGAAGATTTTGTTATATCGTGAGATGACTCTGTTGTACATTTTCTCAGGAAACTATTATGTATGACATTTATACTGGGCAATTTTCTGTTCTTGTAGTTAATTACAACATGCACCAGCGAGAAAAATTTCCCCATCTCTGAAATGATGTTTCCAAGATAATTATTGTTCATACAAGACCTTGGATTCTACTAATTCTGAAGGATATTAGATTCTTTTGTAGTGATTAACAGGCTTTCTCTTGAAAGTAATTAATTTGAGTGTGCATTGAACTTTCTCTTAGTTTAGACAGCTGTCATCACAAGTGCAAGTCAATGTTTAGTTGGTTATATTTGAACTTCAATTTATCATATGAGAATTATTGAATTTCCATGGAAAATAAAGTATACAGTTTCTACAAGAAATGTTGAGTTTCTGTTGTTCTTTTAATTATAGTTCCATTGCTGATTACGTACGGGAAACTTTTGTTAGTGATCCTACTGAACTATGATATTTCCATATGCAGTAATTAAATGATACATGGATATTATATTTTCTTTCAGATTGCTTTGCTAGAAGAATGTGGTTTTCTTGAGCAGGCTCTTGAGGAGTTGCACAAGAAGGAATCCAAAATTGTAAGTTGTAGTAAGTTAATTTACTAGCATATTGAGGTGAATCTTATTCTCAAGCTAGACTTTGAACTGTGGGTGATATATGCATTGTACATCGATATATTATCATACAAGGAACAAGAGGTTTCTCTTCTTCTTAACCTGGGCCATGCTGAAGAAGGTGGAAAATTATACAAAGTGCTACTTTCCATGAATCCTGACAACTACAGGTATATTTTATGATCATCAATTAAGAAAAAGTCATATTTTAACTTCTGAAGTTCTAGTTTCCTCATGTAGTAGAAAATGACTATACACTTTTGATGGCTAACAAAAAATGAGAAGAAGATTGCTTCAACTCGATGCCTACTTTATTCTGTAAATAAATCACTGTGTTTTGTTTAAATTCTATCATAGAGAATATGAGAATTGTCCTGTTGACTCTGGATTTAATCAGTTGTATGTGCTTATGCACGTGTTATTCTTCAGCATACATGGTACTTTATTTCCTTCTTGTCTTCCAACCACACTAGGTCCCCCTCCCCTCCCCATCCCACAAAACCCGAACACAAAAGAGAAAAGTTGGAAACACGAATAATAGAATAATGAATGCTATACTGTTATTCATAGTGTGCCGTGGTCTGAGTGACTTCATTTGAGAATTCAAGACCATTTACTGAAGCTAAACAAATGCTTAGTGGTTGTAAGGTGGATGAGAAGTCTGGTACTCATACCATTAAAATAGGAAATGGAAATACTGAGAGGATATTTTTTGAAACTCATATTGGCTAAATTTTCATTTGCAATAATGAACAGAAAGGAGAGCAAAAATTTCCTGTTTTATTTTTGACTTATTGCTATATGTTTAAGAAATCAGAGCTTATGGCTTATGAAGTTGAGTTCTTTGCTTGTTAAAATCAAGGTTCAGATGTCTATCATTTTGCTTGATTTCTCTTGCATATTTAAGAAGTATCTTTGAGATTTTCTTGTTTTCTCGAAAGTGTAGATTATTGCTCTTCTAAGTACTACTTATCATTATTTCTGGATCCAGAGATATTTTAGGAGTTGTTGGATATGAATTTTGGTTCCAACTCAGGTCCTCAGAACCCTATAGTGTATCTGCCACATAAATACCTTTTGCGATGTTCATGAACGTGCTATAAATTATGTCGTCAGGAACTCGAGTTGAAGAAACAAGCTGAATTTGAAGCGCAAGCAAAAGAGATGAAATTAAAGAAAGCCAAAGAAAGAGCAGCTGATCGAGTGCTTAGGAAGGTAAGAGAGACTAAACAAGCTGGAAGAAACTGTAAAAGAAATTATCATTTTTTGGAAATGTATTGAATTTTTAGACGCTTCAGAATTTTGGATCTGAATTTTGTATGAATATTGTTACATTTTGGAGCACAATTAATAATGATTATTGGAGTTGTTTGATATTGTCATCTTCTATCTTATTCTATCTTATTACTGTAGAAATAAGAAAAATGTAAGATTAACAACCGGCAAAAAACGTTGTAAAAGGTTATTAACAATTTTCAAAAAATGTTGCAAAAAGGTTATTAGCAACGTTCAAAAAACGTTGCAAAAAAGATTATGGCAATACTCAAAAAATGCTACAAAAAGGTTATTCGCAACATTCAAAAAACATTGCAAAAATATTATGGCAGCACTCAAAAAACGTTACCGTATCTTTCTATTCTACGACAACATCGAGGCTTGCAACATACTCAAACGTTGCAAAAGGTTGTCGACAAAGTTTTTTGAATGTTGCAAAAGACTGTTTTTGTTGTAGTGAAAAACATGAAATGCGGGTCACAAGATTAGTGATCAACAAGGAATAGGTCATTTGCTAGAAACTCTTGTACCTCATGAGAAATGTATTGGGAAGCTTATATAAGAAAATATGTTATCTCAAATTTTGAAAAGTGAACCTAAGGAACTTGAGTTTGAGGATTTTTGTAACGCCTATATTCATAATTGGGAGACTATGATGGGTGATGCTATCTCTCACTGAGGATCTGAATCTACTGTGACTTCAAATGACGAAGTTTTACAACCTACTATTGGAAATGCTAACAAAGATGATGAAGAAGAAGACCCAGAGGAAGACCAAGGCTTAAACGAGTATAGATTATTGAGATTAGTCATTTATTTTAAAAAATTAATAATAAAATTTTTCGAAATGTTTTTCCTATTTCATGATGTGGTCAACCGAAAAAATAAAATAAAATCATGTGATCAAGTTATTAAATATTTCACCTTGTTATTTCGTTCCAAGTATTCTGGTATTGGTATACAAATTTAATAAAAGATTCTATTTCTTATTTCAAGGAAATATCTCAAGCAAACCAGAACAACTTAATAAGGGACCTCCAACAAATAGTTCAAGATCTCGGCAAGCTAAATCAAAATCAAGCTCTGCACACACCGCTAGCTCCTATTACCCTCTCGACCCATACCTCGATAGTTGAATTATTTCGAAGGCATAAACCCCTACCTTCAATGAAGCTTCTAGTCCACTAGTAGTTGAGGAATGGCATCGTAAATTGGAACGAATTTTTCAACTCATAGATTGCACTGACATTCAAAAGGTCTAGTGTTCAGAGTTTGTGTTTACCACAATGCAAGTTATTGGTCAGATTCAATGTCCCAAACTAGGACCTAAGAGCAACAGTTCGCGTTAACTTGGGAACAATTCAAAGAGGAAGTGATGAACAAGTATTTTTCTCAGTCTCTAAGAGATTTCAAGGAGAGCGAATTCGTTCAACTCAAGTAGGTTAATATGTCCTTGACTGATTACGATCGAAAGTTTGATCAACTCTCAAGGTATGCTTCACACCTGATTAACACGAAAATTAAGAAGACTCAAAGGTTCGAGCAAGGGTTAAGCCCAGACCTGATCATGATTCTTATATCACATCGTTTTACATCATATCGTGAGATGTTGGAACGAGTTCACGCTATTTGGTATCAGAAGGCTAATGCAGAGCAACACAATAAATTTTACAACCAACGGCATAAAGAGCAATTTGAAAAGAGAAAATGGAATGGTCAAGACAAATGAAAGGGCAAATGGCAGAATAAGAAAACAAATATCGGATCTAGTGCTAGTAAGGCCAAGTAGCCGTAGTAGCACTGTGTATGGGAATAATAGCTGTTTTTGTATGGGAATAATAGCTATTTTTGGTGTGGTAAGCCAGGATATATTGCTAAGGATTGTCATATATTTACGCAAGGATGATAATAGCTACTAGAACAAAAAGGGAAAACACGAGTTTTTACATTGACTCGAAAGGATACAGAGGAGAACTAAAATGTAGTAGCAGGTATGTTACTGATATTTGATACACCTGCTTATGTACTGTTTGATTCGGGAGCTATTCATTCTTTTGTATCAACGTCTTTTATTGCTAAACCTAGTATTACTTTTGATAAGTCAGAGAATACACTAGAAGTTAGCATCGCGAACATTGAATAATGATTAGCTAGCTAGGTTGGTTGGTGAATCTAAAAATTGAGGAAAAACATTAGAAGATAATTTGAATCTGATAGAGATGAAAGACTTTGATGTGATTTTGGGCATGGATTTGTTGGGATGTAATTATACAACCATCCATTATAGAGAAAGAGAATGTCTTTTCAGAAATCGGGAGATGAACAATTTTATTTTTCCCGGAATGAAGACCAAACCCCATCTTTAATTTCTATCGGCCTTGAAAGTCGAGAAAATGTTGAGAAAAAAAAAATCAATGATTCTAGTTAACATCACAAGAGAAAAATAGACAACGAGAAAGATTAGAATTACTAGTGGTACAAGAATTTATAGATGTGTTTCTAGAAGATCTACCTGGTACTCCACCATATAGACAAGTAGAACTTATAATAAATCTATGCTCTAGAGCAGCACCACTATCTAAAGCTCTATACATAATGGCCCTAGAGAAACTCCCAGAGTTAAAAATTCAGTTACAAGAATTGTTATACATTGGCTTTATTTTGACCAAGTATATCACCATGAGGCACACCAGTGTTGTTCATAAAGAAGAAAGATGGAAGTATGAGAATGTGTATTGACTATAGAGAGCTGAGCCATCTGAGCATCAAGAATAAGTATCCTCTTCCGAGAATCGAGGATTTGTTCGATCAAATTAAAAGGGCTAAGCTATTTTCGAAGATCAATTTACGATCATGATATCATCAATTGAAGCTTAAGGCAAGTGATATACCCAAGATGGCTTTTAGAACTTGTTATGAGCATTACAAGTTCACAATCATGCCATTCGATTTAATAAATCCTGTATTTCATCAATATTTGGATCAATTTATCAAAGTCTTCATTGATGATATTTTGATATACTCCAAGAGTAAAGATCAGCATTAGAAACATCTTAGAATAGATTTAAAAATACTGTATAAGGAAAAATCATACACCAAATTTAAAAAGTGTGAATTTTGGCTTGAGCGAGATGGATTCCTCGGTCATGTAGTTACTGCCTAAGGAATTGAAGTGGATCTAGTAAAAGTGGAAGTAGTAGCTAATTGGAATACACCGATTAACACTGGTGAAACTTGAAGTTTTCTAAGATTGCCTGGATACCCTCGGAGATTTATCAAATGATTATCTAAAATAGCAGTAACTAATTGAAGTGGATCCAGTAATTGTGCTTCCACTTTTACTGGATGCACTTCACCATCTGTGTATTGATGCAGCATGGAAAAGTGATTGCTTATGCATCAAGGCAATTGAAGCAACAACAGCAGAATTACCCAACGCATGATCTAGAACTTCCGGTGGTAGTTCGTGCATTAAAGATATGGAGCCGTTACTTATATGGAGGGAAGTGTGACATTTACACGAATCATTAGAGTCTCAAATATTTCTTCATACAAAAGGAATTGAATAAGAGACAGAGATGATGGTTGGAGCTAGTAAAGGATTATGATTGCACTATTCAGTACCATCCGGGTAAGGTTAATGTTGTTGCTGACGCTCTAAGTAAAAAGTCGACGGGACAGTTGGCACGATTTCCTACAATTCAGATGGATTTGATCAAAGACATGGAAAATTTGCGAATCGAAGTGGTTACCAAGCCTGAGCAAGTCAGTGCTTGTTTAGCAATTTTGGTGGTTCGACCTACTCTTAGAGATCGAATCATAGAAGCGCATGGTAAAGACCTATTCTTGTAGAAGATCAAGAACGAGATTGATATTGATAAGAGAAAGGATTTTGGAATAGCTTCAAATCGGGTACGGATGTTTAAAGGAAGAATTTATGTGCCTAAGGATGAAGTTTTGAGGAAGGAAATATTGGAAGAGGCTCATTTCACCTCGTACACTGCACATCTTAGTGGTATGAAAATGTATCGAGATCTTCAAGATACATTTTGGTGGAGGAATATGAAAAGAAGTATAGATCTATTTATGTCAAAATGCATAGTATGTCAACAAGTTAAAGCAGAACATCAAAGACCGAAATGGTTGTTAAATCCATTGGACATACCTGAATGGAATTGAGAAAATATTGCAATGGATTTTGTGGTAGGATTTTTGAAGTCAGCAAGAGGATGTAATGTTATATGGGTAATAGTAGATCGTCTAACAAAGTCAACTCATTTTCTTCCAGTAAAAATGACATTCAGTCTAGATCAGCTGGCTCAGTTGTACACTAGAGAGATTGTAAGATTGTATGGTGTCCCCATTTCCATTGTGTCTGATAGAGATATGAGATTTTTATCTAAATTTTCAAAGAGCTTATAAGGAGCATGAGCACAAAATTGAATATTAGTACGGCGTATCATCCTCAATCTGATGGTCAGTCAAACATGACCATTCAAACTTTAGAAGATATGCTAAGAGCCTGTGTTCTAGATCTGGAAGACAGTTGGGAATCGTATCTTCCTTTGGTGGAATTTATGTATAATAACAGTTTTCAGGCAACTATTGGAATGACACTGTATAAAGCTCTCTATAGTAGAAGATGTAGATCACCTATTCATTGGGATGAAGTCAAAGAAAATAGAGTTTTAGGACCAGAGATCATTGAAAGAACAGTTGAAGTCGTTGATAAGATCCATACTAGGATAAAGGCAAAGCAATATAGACAAAAGAGCTATGTAGATACCAGAAAGAAGGACTTGGAATTTCAAGTTGGAGAGAAAGTCTAAAGGTGGAACTAATAAAGGGTATACATAGTTACAATAAGAAAGGCAAACTACAAGTTCATTATATCAGACCTTTCAAAATACTTCATAGAGTTGGAAATGGTGCCTATCGATTGGCTTTGCCGCCCAAACTATCGACAGTTAACAGCGTGTTTCATATATCGATGATCAGAAATTATGTGTTGGATCCTGATCATGTGGTTAATTACCAATCTCTGTAAGTTATGGAACAAAATGATTAAACTGATTAAGGTACAATGGAGTAACCATGGAGTAGAAAAAGCTACTTGGAAAAGAGAAGAGGAAGTTAAAGACAAATATTCGGCACTCTTCGTCCAACCACACGATAAATTTCGAGGAAGAAATTTTGTTTAAGGTGTAAGGGATGTAGAAGTCCGAAAAAATAAAATAAAATTAAGCTCATATTTTTTATGTGATGTTTTAGCACCATGAAGCCCATAGACGAACCTTATGCTCGGCCTACATAAGAAATGAAAGCCCAGTACTTGTCCGATATGCTTTAAATAAATTTAAAAAAGAAAAATTAATTATGGTAGGATGGAATGTAGTATTTTCCAAAGATTGGACCCGACAATGAAAATTTATTTTTGTTTTGTAAATATTTTCAAGACTAGATTTGCACATTATTTTCAAAAGGACCAAATTATAAGAGGTTTTAAAGTTTTTATTTGGGGATTTGTGTTGTTATTTTCTTAATCTAATTAGTAAATAAGGATTAAGTGGTTGCAATAGTTGGTGACAAGTAAAACATTGAAACTTCCAAAAGGAAAAAAAAAAACGTGTACATTCACATACGTGGCATCAAATCTCAAATAAGTACAAGAAAATGAAACCTAAATTTTCCTTTAATCCTCATTAACATGTGAATATTCTACCAACGTTTCTTCTTCAAGGATTTAACTTTTCATTTACCCTAAATCATTCATATCCCTTCCATTATATCTATCTATTTACAATTTACAAAATGGAGGTATACACTGTAAACAAGAAAAAAATTCTAAAATTAAGATAGAAAAAAGAAAAAAGAAAAAAGAAAAGAGAGGCATTTTTTTTTGTTTTTTTGTTTTTTTAACTATCAAGCATCGTTGGGAAATAATTTTCACTTTCCAATTTTGTTCAAAGCTTCAAATTAAGGTAGGTATAGGTGTAAGTGGTTATTTCGTTTTCAAGTTATGATTTTTCGTTAAAAGTATAAATGAATTGGTGTCTTTAGGTACGGTGCTTCAGCACTACTATAGTTGGAATGATCGTTCTTCGGCTATATGTGTTATGGTAAGTCTATAGAAATTGAATTTTGTCGAAAATCTATCTACGTGCGATGGTAGGAATCTATAGTTCGAATTTTCTAATTTAGTAATGAAATGCACCGATGATATCTATTGAGTTTCAAATTCATGGGTTAATTCCCTTCCTAATTAATTTGATTTGCTTGGGACATGGATGATGGTAGATATTGATGCAGCGCGTTATGGAGAAGTCAATGATTTAATGTTTTTATTCGGTTATGAAATGTTTACGTGTTTTTTAAATAAATGGATTTCTATGAACGTCATTTGTGGAACTATTCTAAGAATATTTTTATGAATAAGTTATGTTTGAAAGTAGTTATGTTTTATGGAAATTAATCACAAAAATGTTTGCCATAAGATTTAGTTTTGCTGTTTTTTTTTTTTTAATTCCAGCTTCAGCCCTTGAATTAAAAAATTCATAACTCATTTAATATTTGAAATTTTTGAACGAAACTAACGGGCTTTGATAGTGTCATGGTTTAGGTACTATATAAACTTGAAATCTTTTCAATCAGATGTCTATAGAATTTTATGTCACTTTAAGTAAACTGTGCTGATTTATCTTCCAAAATATTTGTACCTCATATGTTGTCGACGGAAACCGATTTTTAGATATCTCACATTTTAAGGAGTTTTCTACTTTACGTTAAAATTTTGTGAAGTTTCGGGGTCGATAGCTAAGCAAACGAATTTATTTTGGCACTTGACATGCAAAATAGAAAGAGAAAATAACTTAATTTTAGTTATTGTTTAAAGATGTGCATACATGGAAAATTTATTTA
>CAIGRP010018242.1:0-28767 GCA_903798385.1 Fraxinus cuspidata
GGGGCTAAAAATCTGGAGCATAACTTTTTCGACTGGAAATTGATTTGTGAAAATACTTCCACTATATTTCACTCATTTGACCTCCAATTGCATCCAATTGATCCTATATGATCTTCAATCATCGTTTTGTGCTCCAAGTCAACTATCATATATTTACACTTTGGTCCCCAAACTTTAGATTTCATTCGTTTTCGCACGCTTATCGTACATTTATTCCAAATTCACCAATTTACATTGAGTTCAACCTAACAAACATAATTAAAACAAAATCCAGTTATAACTCATCTAAATCACTAACAAATACTCTAATTTAATGGCCTAAATAAGTGTATAAAATTCACTTACAAAAGGCAGAGGAAGGAAAACTAATGTCATCTAGGATGACCATCATGAAAGGAAGAAATTCAAAATGTTCAAATCAACGTTCTGGATTAAGCTCTTGAAACTATCCCGTTTAAGAATCTTTCACAGAAAGCTTCATTGTTAATGGATCGGAAACCACCTCGAATCCTCTAACATGTTTTGCTTATCTACAACCTATGAGAACAACTATCTACCACCAACCTTTAAATTGTCGCCACATATTTGGTAACTATGAATCAAGGTATGATATCTCAAAAGATAATTCAAACATTAGTGTACAATTGTTATTGCCAAATTGAAATCCATGTTGGATAAGTTGAGGGCTCTCCTTGACTTGGTCAAAAGAGCATGCATGTCGAAGAGTTCATACACGTCAGCTCGACTTCTTGACCTAATATTCTATCGATATAAATCGGAGTCGGACTAAAGGAGACATCATATGAAAACAACGTTATGACATTACAAAGGAAGTGCTCTCCCTTGACGTGAGCACTATCCAAACCAACCAATTAAGAAGATAACATGAAGGCTTAAGACAAAGGCCTAAGGCCTGAGTACCATTATGACCCGTCGTAACCAAACTCACCAACCAATCAAATGTCTTCAATAGGTCAAACATGATAAATGCGGCAAGCTTGAGTCCATTAACCTGTATAAAGTGACGAAGAGTGAATAAGATGGGGGGCTCGAGTTGAAATTCTCTCTATACAATTATTGAATTCCGGCATTATAACACTTCTATTTAGTTCGAATATATAGAAGTTGATCAAAAAGTGCCATGCCAGTTTTTGCCATCAACACACCCCATATGTTTAGCATTGATTCTACTAATTTTGAATAATCTAAATGTTTAGATGTAACACGATCATGGCTTTAATAAGCCAAGTCTTTCGCTCGCTTTCACATTAATCTTACGTTTTGTATCAATAACTAACGAGAATCTGGAAGTTCTTCAAATTAATTTTGTAGGCGTAGACAAAATACTACAATGTGGATAATTAATCATATATTGTATAGTGCTCATCTCCTTTTTTTTATAGCATGCTTTCTTTCTAAACGTTGTTCACCATAATATAGATTCCCATGGTAGATCAAGACAAGGTGGTGGGCATTCAAGATGAGGTTTTAAAAGTAATTGATCTTCTCATTGGAGGATCGGAGGAATTAGAGGTTATCTCCATCATTGGTATGCCTGGGATTGGTAAGAAAACACTGGCTAAAATGATTTTTGGCCATACAAAAATTGGAAGTGAATTTAAAAATCGTGCATTGGTTTGTGTTTCTCAAGATTTTAGCTCAAAGAAAGTGTTGCTCACAATTTTGGGATATTTTATGGAAGTCACTAGGGAGATACGTGACATGGACGATAAAGTTCTAGCTGAAGAGCTTCATAGATTTTTGAAGAAGGGGAAGTATTTAATAATCATGGAAGATGTGTACACCCAAGATGTCTGGAATAAACTGAACACTGCTTTTCCCAAGAATAACAATAAGAGTAGAATCTTGTTGACGACTAGCATATCAAGTGTGGCTACACACGCCAACCAGAATAAGAATCCGCATCGAATGCGATGGTTAAATCTTGAAGAAAGTTGGCAG
Organism: Fraxinus cuspidata; assembly: GCA_903798385.1. NCBI lineage: Eukaryota > Viridiplantae > Streptophyta > Magnoliopsida > Lamiales > Oleaceae > Fraxinus > Fraxinus cuspidata. The sequence goes on from CAIGRP010018242.1 coordinate 1,963, forward strand.
TTACTCCAAATGAAGGCACTCGGCTCAAAAGAGTGCCCTACAGAACTTGTACCGTTTGGATACCAAATAGCTAAAGAATGTAATGGACTACCACTGGCAATAGAAATAATTGGAGGAATTTTACTAGAGAGAGGTACGGACACTTCTTGGTGGAAAAAGGTTGCTGAAAGTGTTAATACGTTTTTATCCCTCGATCCGCTAAACCGCATGGAGAAATTTATATCACTGAGTTTTAACGACCTACCTTATCACTTGAAACCATGTTTTCTTTATTTTGGAATGTTTCCACAAGACTTTCAGATCCCCGTGTCAAAACTTGTTTGCTTGTGGATTGCCGAAGGATTTATAGAGCAAAAGGGGGACTTGACCTTGGAGGATATCGCAGAGTTCTACTTGGAGGATCTTGTAAACAGGAATTTAGTTTTGGTTGGAGAACGGAGGTTAAATGGTAAAATTAGAACATGTGGTGTTCACGATAAGCTATATGATTTCTGCAAGAACGAAGCTGCTCAGGAAATTCTTTTCCATGAAATTAAACAGATAAATCAAGGTACCAATCCATCTTCCCAATCACCCTTTCAAACCTACCGTCGTCTTTGCATCCATTCCAACATTTCTAATTATATATCTTCAAAACCATTTGGTCCAAATGTTCGGTCTTTCTTGTGTTTTTCCTCCGAAAAAGTTCCTCTGCCACCTGAACACGATTTTTCCATCCCTAAAACCTTTAAATTAGTTAGGGTGCTGGATAGTAGGCCAATCAATTTCTCTTGTTTTCCTAGTGACCTGACTCGACTGGTTCATTTGAGGTACCTTGCTGTCTCTGGTGATTTCAAGATCCTTCCTGTTGCCATTTCCGACCTCTGGAACATGCAAACTGTCATCGTTGCAACTTCATCACCCACCCTTGAGATGCAGACAAACATATGGAAGATGATTCAACTGAGACATATTGAGACAAATGCATCGTTATTTTTGTCTGATTCTCCTTCAGCAAAAAGAACATCTCAAGTGAAAAGCACAAGCCTACAGACACTTTCAACAATATCACCAGAAAATTGTCCGCAGGATGTCTTTGAAAGAGCTCCTAACCTAAAGAAATTGAGTATTCGTGGCAGATTATCTGTACTTATGGAGGTCAAGGATAAATTTAGTATGTTCGATAGTCTGGGAAAATTGGATTATCTTGAAAATTTGAAGCTATCGAATGATGTATCTCCTCAGCCACCTTCAGAAGGCAAACTAAAAAACCTTCCCCAGAGCCACACATTTCCACCAAATCTGAGGACGCTAAAACTATCAAACACCCTGCTTGATTGGAAGCACATGTCTACCTTGGGAGCATTAGAAAATCTTGAGATCCTCAAATTGACAGACAATGCATTCTTGGGAGAGAGGTGGCAGGCAAAGGATGGGGGTTTTCGTGTTCTCAAAGTCCTCCATATTGAAATGACAGATTTAGTTCTCTGGAAGGCTAATACTCATCATTTTCCAAGTCTTAGGAGTCTTTATCTTAAAGACTGCACCAAACTCGAAGAAATTCCATTCGGCCTTGCAGATGTTTCAAGTTTCCAAGCAATAGACCTGAACCATACCACCAAATTAGCAGCTGATTCTGCCAGTAAAATTCAGCAGCATAAAAATGCGACTCAAGGCCAGCAAGGCTCCAATGTTGGTGGATTTAAGCTTTCTATTTATCGTTCTTGTGATTAACAACGATCATCCTTCGTTCAGACCAATGCTGCATTGACGGGTAATAAATTTTCCTTCTCTTCCGCTCCTCAATATTTCATGTGAAGACCTGGATAGGGTTTATTCACCGTAAATTTTTACTTAGGAGCACCATATCACTTCTTGTATAGTGAACTGATTTATTTACCAGCACCATAATAGTGAATCCTTTTGTTTCACCACTTTAGCGATTACGGATCCTTTTTAAGAACCTCCCATAAATCTTTAAAAGAGAAAAATCCCATATATCTTAGGACCTAAAAGTAAAATATATCATCATTCTAAGGACATCTCCAACGAGGGGTCAAAACACCAAACATAGTGGGAAACCTCCACCAAATATAAGAATTTTCAATAACCTCATTTTGTCCTTTTTTCCACTTTACTAAAATTATTTCTTCCATTTATGCTCCTTTTTAATATTTTAGTATTTATAGATTTTAATTCTCTTATAATTACCATAATGTCATGATTAATTTTATTTAACATTTATTTTAAAATTCTAATCAATTGATAAGTAATAATTATTTCACCAACAATTTTAAATTTAAAAGCTAAAAAATTTATAATTAATAAATTAGTACTAGAACAACATAAATATATTTAAAACATAAATTAAAATACAATACAACATTTAACTAAAACAATAATTTAGTACTTTGGAATATCTTTTCTCGTTATATGTAATTTTCCTTGTGCATTCAATGTAGTTTTTTATAATTTGCGGTATCATGTTTAATTTTTTTTCAATTTAATAATACATGAAAATTTTAATTAATTAAATATAATATCTAATTTAATGATTTTTGTAATAAAATAATTTTTAATTAAATAACTTAAAATAAAATTTGGTATAAAATTCAGTGTAAAATGGTCTCCAATAATCTACACCAAATTTACCAAATTTGATGTAAATTTTGGTGTAAAACTTGAAGAGGAAAAACGAAATTTAATGTAGACCATTGGAGAGTAAAAATTTTTAAGTACTTCAATAGACTTTTTTATATTTAACACTTAATTTTACTACTCCCCCCAAAAAATTATTGTTTTTCCAATTTTTTTTTCAGTAGTTCCCCTGAAAATTATTATATTATTTTTCGTCAATTGAAAATTGAAATACTTTGAATGTATTTAATTATAGAGAGTGAGTCTTTCTTAATTAAAATGTTAATTTAAAGAGTTTGTTGAAACATAATTTCAAGGGCTGGCTCTTTTAACTTATATTTAAAATCTCTTGAAAATGTTTTAATGTACTTAAAAAATCAGAGTTTTCTACTGGGAAGATTCGATAGAGGTTGGAGTCAACCATCAGTTACAATTTGGGAGTGATGGTAATTTGTTGGTGGTGACAGCAATGTATCTAGAATTTTATGTCATTATGGACCACATATTTTATTCATTTCTATACTATGTGTTTTATACTTCATTTTAAATAGAGTAATGTTATTCATAGTTTTCATATAATTGACTCCATGATGTGTGCAGGTGGATAATTTGACGAACAACAATGCCAAGGATGTTGAATTAAGGAAGCATAAACGGATGGAACCATAGCTTCTCTTCTGAGTCTTGTTTCACTTGCTTGAATAAAAGAAACTATTGCACTTCATTTTCATGTATGTTAAACTTCAGCAAATTTGCACTTCATTTTATTCTCTGTTGGTTGAACTGCTAGTGCTGTTAACTTTTTACTTAACTTTTCTCTTTCTTTCACTTCGAAGATAATTTTATGGTTGCCTATTAATGATTTTGAAACTGAATATTCAACAGACTAGGAGAATTTTTTTAACTGAATATAGCATCGAAGTAATTGGACTTTTTAAAATATACTCTATAACAATTTCTTGTTTTTCCTCAAAATGATTAATTGTTTGTAGATCTAAAGTGTCAATCAAAATGATATATTGATAATTTCACGAAACACTGTAATCTAACACTATTTTTCATTTTAAATTTTATTTTTACAACTTAATACTATTAGGTTGCGTTTGATTGTAAGGGTGGAAAATGGGTAGAAAGAAAATGCATTCCAAAGATAATAAGTTCTAGGAAATTGTTAATTAAATGTGTTTGATTGGTATAATTTTCCACTTGGAAAATTTTAAAATTTTGGAACTTTTTGTGTTCGTTTGGGTTTGTTTTATTATGAAAATTGTCCTGTAAAGTGATAATTTTTTCACAATTGGTTATAAAATTTATATCCATTGCCAAAAAGTACAAAAAAAAAAAAAAAACAAAATTTCTTTTTCCTTAAAAATCATTTTTTTTATCAAAGTTTAGTGCAGGGCTTCGTTTTACATGGAAATTGTCCATTAAAGTGAAATTTTTTTTTACAATTGATTATGAAATTTGTTCCAATTGCAAAAAAAAAAAACAAAAAAACAAAAACAAAAAAAAGGTGGTGGTTGGAAACCAAATTCTCACCAAAAATGTGAATTGGTTTTCACCAAAACCATGGAAAAGAAGGTGCGTGACCCATTACCAAGAAAATAATTTGCCTAGAAAAATTTGCAAATCAAACATCCATTTTTTAAAAAAGATGGAATTTATATTTCAATTCCATGGAAAAAGGTTGGTATCAAACAAGGCTTTAAAATTCATTAGTAAAATAGTATAATTTAGCCCATGTTTGGTTTGGATTAAAATCCAATTAAAATCTAAAATCAAAATTAATAATTAATTTTAACCACACATTTAATGTGATCATAATTTTTCAACCACATATTTTTATCAAAATCTACTAAAAAATTGATTTAAATCTCTATGAAACAGACACGGGCTTAATATTGAAACCATGTGCCAGACTATTTGAGCCTTTTTTTTTTTTTAATGTAAAGTATGTCATGATAATTTAGAATATAGGTAATTTTTAAATTTCAAATATTGATGAGTTTAGAAAAATATTTAAAATATTTATTTGTTATTTGAAACTTTATAACATTTTTAGTGTTTTAGGTAATTTTACATGGAAGATGGGTAGTAGAACTTCTAAAGTTCACTTATTCCCCACACTATGAGTGAAAGGGAAAATATAAAGGCTACCATAAAAGGAAATTAACGATCCTATTTGGTCAAATGTCTAGCGATAAACTCTTATGTTACTTTGTCTAACTCAATTGGTATGAGTAAAGCCTTGCCAAATTATTTACCTGTCTGAGTCCTTTTGAATGTGAGGGTGAGGTGGTCAAGGGTGAAATTCAAATGGGCAAAAAAAAAAAAAAAATCCTAATTTTACATAGGATAAATAGTGGCAAATGTCACTGACCTTACATTTCATTTGCAAATTTATCCCCAACATTTATTTTTTGGATGCTTGTGTCCTCTATTGGATTTTTTTTTACCCAAATTAGGTTGGATTTTTTGAGAAATTTTTTTTTCCTTCTTTGCACGTGTTTTTATTGGAAAAATATTGTGAAAATATTGTTTCATTTATTTTACGTGATTTTTTATTTTGTTTTCATCTTTATGGTATTTCTAGGGTTTGATATGCACCCTTATAAATATTAAACTCTTTTCACAAATTTTGTATTACTGAAATATAGAATAATTGTGTAGGTACAATTATTGTATTTATTTTCTCCATATTACTCAATTGAATAAAATACTATATTGCTCTACCAATTAATTCTTTGTCTTTTATTTTGTTGTTTGTTTACGATCATATATTTCATATTTTGTCATATATATATTACCTCGATCCGTTTTATTTCCCAACAAGTGGTGTTAGAGTTATTGATTGTGATTTGTTCTAGGTTTTCATTATTGATGGCAGTCTTGAAGTATGAAATTCCACTCTTTGATTGCAATACAAGATTTTCATTATGGAGTGAAGATGCGAGCTATACTCGCGCGATGGATTTGGATGATACGTTATTGAAATTTGATAAAATGCCCACAACTAGACGACGGAGGAGAAACAACGGAAAGATCGGAATGCACTTTCACATATCCATCTTCATCTCTCTAACAATATTCTTCAAGACGTTTTGAAAGAGAAAACAACAGTTGCGTTGTGGTTGAAGCTGGAACAATCATGCATGACTAAAAATTTGACAATTGCATCTAAAGCAGAGGTTATATTCTCATCGCATGGCTGAAGGCGGATCTTTGAAAGATCATTGGACTGTATTCAAGGAGATTGTCGCTGATTTGGAGACTTTAGAGGTAAAGTATGATTAAAAAGATTTGGCTTTAATCATTTTGTGTTTGCTACCCACTTCGTTTAGAAACACGATCTTATATTGTCGTAATACTCTCACACTTAAAGACGTGTATGATGGCTTATTTTCAAAAGAGAAGATGAAGCATCTAGTTGGATTTGAGGTCAGAGATGGAGAAAGTCTTATTGGTCATGGTAATTGGAGAAGAGGTAAGTTGATGTCAAATTTCAATAATTAGTTTTGCTATTATTGCATGACTAAATAATACATTAAGAGAGATTGCAACAAATTGCAGAACAAAATAATTTGACTGCAAATCATAGGATGCAATCAAATACTTCAGTTTAAACCAACATGGTCGAAAACTATTTGAATAATGGAGATATTTCGACAATTTCTAACATGGAATCCAAACATGATGAGGAGTGGATTTTGGATACTACTTGTGCGTTCCATATGTGTCCTAATCGGGATTTGTTTAAAACATATGAAACAGTGACACAGCGTGTCTTGTCATGGGTAATAAAGAGCCTTGTCGGGTAGTTGGTATTGGTAGTGTCAAATTGAAGCTAGTAGATGGAACATGTAGAACGCTTGATCACGTTCGATATATTCTAGATTTGAAGAAGAACCTCATTTCGTTGAGTACTCTTGATTCAAAAGGGTACACGTTCTCTGCAGGAGGTGACGTCTTGAGGGTTCGAAAGGGTGTTCGTGTTGTATTGAAGGGGCGGAAAATGTTCCAGTTATATATCTTGCTAGGTCGGGCAGAATTTGTAAAGAAAAGTCAGCACATATTTAGTACCGTGGTGAAGATTCAGTTTGGTACTTTACTTTTGGGATTTGGTTCGGGGTCCATATTGAAGAACACTACTCTGTCGAGTTTGGAGAATATGGATAATTCCGCTTTGTCACCATTACCTGTGGTTCCATCGTATTCAACTGTTAGGGATAGACCCATTAGAGATAGGTACGTGGATGCTGATTCAGTTGCATATGCTTTTAGCGTTTTTGAAGGTTTTGAGACTAGTCAGGGCTTTCTATGAAAGCATTGAGAGTTGATTCTGCTACAATGTGTGCTTTGACACTATTTGATAATATTTAATTTTTTGTGAATTTTGGGAAACCTAGTGTTTGGGTTTATATATTCGTGTTGGATACCGTGGAAGAGGGGGAGTATTTTTGTGTTAGAGAAAAATTGGTTCATTTTGAAGAGTTCGAATTTTTCGGCAACCGGATTTATTTTTCCAAGTGGAGAAATCTTGGAGCTTCGTTCGTTGTACATGAATTTGTGTCAAGGTGGAGATTGTTGGATTTTTTTTTACCCAAATTAGGTTGAATTTTTTGAGAAAATTTTTTTTCCTTCTTTGCACATGTTTTTATTAAAAAAATATCGAGAAAATATATTATTTTCTTTATTTCACATGATTTTTTATTTATTTCCATTTTTGTGGTATTTTTAGGGCTCGTCAACCACCCTTATAAATACATAACTCTTTCACAAGTTTTGTATTACTATAATATAGAATAATTGTATCAGCACAATTATTGTATTTATTTTTTTCATATTTATCAATTGAATAAAATTCTCAGTTCATCTGCTAATTAATTATTTTGCATTTTATCTTGTTCTTTCTTTGACATCATATACTTCATATCATGTTATATATATATATACACACACACAATTGAAAGGCAGTGTAACAATAGAATGATCATTATGCCCTTCTAAACTTTTGAACTTGTTGGTCAAATGAGTTAATTAATGGATGAATCATGGTAATTTTCCATATTATTTCGATCTGTTTTATTTCCCAACATCCCCAACCTTTGGAAAATTACCATCATTCATCCATTAATTAACTCATTTGACCAACAAGTTCAAAAGTTTAGAAGGACAAAATGATCATTCTATTGTTGCACTACCTTTCAATTGTACTAAAGATTCTAAATCTACTTATTTTCGTACCCATGTCTCTAACCTTTTTTATGCATTCTTATTTTCAGTTGTCCATTAATTATCACATCCAGTCTCTAATATCAATTTTTGTCCAGGAAAAAATGTGTAAAAAATTATAGTTGCCCCTCATAATTTAAAATAAATAATATATAATACTATATAAATATCAAAGTACACAAACTTTTTATTTGTTAGAAACCATCATTTTAGTTAATAGAAAGTCAAGAATATGAGTTCGACACGAAAAACGTTTGGATCATAACTGCTACAATGACCAAATGTTGAGTATTTATCCTAACTATATAAAAGAGGCAGTTTTTTTTTTTTACACGCGTTGAATTCTCCTATCGTCAACCAAAACTATGTCGTTTTCAGTATTCCAAATCTCGCTTCTCTTACCTCTTTTCTCTTTGGCTTTGGTCTTGCCATAATATCTCGCTTGTCTCCTGCATTTCTTCTTCCTCTAATTGTACGTGCTTTCCTTTCTCTTTGCTCTTTAGGTTAGAGGTTTTCTTCATGAGCACACTGCGTGTCTGCGTAGCACGGCTGTCTGTTCATCTCCGTGAGAAACTGAGGCAGACGGCGTGTCTCCGTGAGGCACGGAGACACGGTGTGTGCCTCCAAGAGGCACGGAGACATGGCGTGTGTATATCTATCTTTCCTGATTTTTTTCATATTTATTTTTTTTATATGCATACCGTGAATTTTTTTTTATGCTTAAAGATTTTGGGTTTTAGTATTAGTAATGATCAAAGGAGACTTGAGTTTCTTTTTCTTTTTTTATGTGTTTATCTTACTCTCGAGGACTGAACTTTTATTCGATGTTCTGCATTGGCTAAATTTGAGTTTGCATGCTTTTTGAAGGAAAATAATTGGGGATTCAGTGTTTGTGTGTTCTGAAACGAATGTAATGTTATGAAATCGAGTTGCTTAATGACTAGATTTTCACGCCTTAAATACATTTTTTGGGGGGTGGGTGGGGAATTTTTTGGGTCTTTTAAGGATATTGGCCAATTGAATATGTCATTTTGGCATAGAACCTTGGGGTTTTATTAACTCTTGATTTGGTGGTCGAGGACTGCTTTTGTTGGTTGATTCTTGATTATGTATGGATCATTTATAAAAGAAAGGGGTATCCGTCTTCTTTTTCGTGTAATTTGACATGTGTGTAACTATTGGGTTAATCACTATGTTGCCTAAGTAATCTCCTTGGAAACAAGAGTTTGAACTTCCAAGAAGATGCCTCTAAATGGATATATAATATGAATTTGATGTATTGAATGCAGTTGCAACTATATGTACCGACAACCCATCTCCTATATTTATAAATAAATATCCTTAAAAAAGATTATGATTAATTAGTTCGTCATTCTCATATAACATCAAACTGCTTATATTTAATTAAATTGTTCCTACGATGGTTTAGAGTTTGGATTAGGTATCATACTTAGTTGTTATTTGATGGTCATAACAAATACGTGCTTCTCAATTCCATAAGATACTTGCTACTAAGCTTCCTAATTCGAAATTCTTTTACCCCGTTCAGCTTCAAGGTGGTTCATCCAGCTTTGAAACTATTATTCTATTCTTCGAAAATTTATGTTTTGTTCCCAAACCCTCAACCTTAATAAAGCATTGAACTCATTTGTGCATGTCAATCTTTTTGGCTGCTTGTTGCTTCAAGATTCTCAAATCTTTCATGAATTTGCAGCCTTCTCTTACAAAAATAAACTGCAAAGAGAGAGATCAATTGGACTTCCCCATCACATTTCTCTAGCTTATAGTAGTCTACTAATATTACATAATTCATAAATCAATTCAATCATACATGTATCAATATGTGCTGTTTTGTTATATATTATATCTTGTTAACTCTTCGTTGCAAGCTTAAACTTGCTATATATATTGCATTTTTTATGCTTTGGGAGTGGCTATTATCAATTCTCTACGTTCTGTTATTGCTGCAACGTGGTATGTCAATGCTTGCAGAAATGGCAATTCGGACACCAGAAATCTCTGCCATGGTTGTGGCAAATGCCTTTGTGACACGATATTATGCGATTCTTCGTCATTGTCCAGAAAATGTACATAAATTTTATCAGGAGTCAAGTGTACTAGGCTGGCCAGGGCCTGATGATGCAATATCACCGACTCCAACCTTGCAAGTAAGTAACTTAGAGAAGTGCTGCAGAGTGAAAACAATATACATCCCATACTTATTTTGAGCACGGAGGCACCCCCTGTGCCTCTGTCCCTCGCGGGGACATCGTGTCTCCGTGAGAAATGGATGCACACGGCGTGCCTCCGTGCCTCACGGAGACACTTTGTGTCTCTCCTCGCATGGAGACACTTTGGTATCTCCGTTGCGCACGGATCCCGTTTCTGTATTCGAACTTTTTGGAATTTTGTAGTTCAATTGAAAACGATATTTAGAGCTCATAGAAGTCTCTCTATCTCAATTCTTACTTCCAAATTTCTGTATTGTGATCCAAATGTTGGAAGCTATTCCACTGTTGTTCACACCCAAATGCAACCCAACAATTTCGCTTCATCCTTTTCGCAGAACTGTAAACCAGAAGCACCCATTTTTCAATTCAATTTCTTGCTCACTTTCCAAAAACTTCAAGATTAATGCTGCAAAGAAACAAGAACAGGTTCCTGAATCAAAGCCACAGAATTTAGGTCTGAATTGTATGTGGGTCTTCTTTGTTTTGTGCTTATAAAATTGTAGGAAAACTGAATTTTGTATTGTTTGAACTGGGCAGATGGAGAATATAATTCAGTAACTGAAAAGGGTAGTGGTGAACGGTTTGATTTTGGATGGTTGCCTGCTTTTCCTCATGTCTTGACTGCTTCCTTGTCCAATTTTCTATTTGGTTATCACATTGGGTAATTTACAATTTTGACGAAGATTTCTTCAAAATTTATATAAAATCACTAAAAATCACTCTACGCTATTAACTACCCAACTAAACTCTAACACGTGCATCGCACGTGCGTGTACTAGTAATACAATTAAAACAAGGTGTAACTATAAGAAATGTAGTGTGAATATAATTAGTTAAAATAAAATAAATATAAAGTGGAACATTTAGAAAAACAAAACATAAGAATTCAAAAAAACACATGATTACTCTACGCCACCTTATCTTACCCATCCCACCACCCTGACCATCTATTTAATTCAACATTCTCCCATTTAAGTAAATAACAAAAGAAAAAGGGAAAAAATTTCACCCTCATAGGCAAATGAGGAGGTCCATCAACTCGGAAAAGTACGTCGTGCTGAAGGAAGAGGTGAACAAGTTGGTAGTCAATGGCTTCATAAGAGGCCCAATACCCTAAGTGGATTTCTAACCCAATCTTGGTGAAGAAGCATAATGGGGTTTGTATAAACTGCTCCAATTTGATTTAAGCATGTCCTAAGAACAATTTTCCCTTGCCAAAAATCGACCATTTGGTTGATTCCACCACGGGACACAGCTGTTGTGTTTCGTAAACACTTATTCTGATTCCAATAAGATTTTCATATGTAGAGCACACTTCATTTATCACTATTAGAGATCTTTACCGTTTTAAGGTGATATCCTTCGAGTTGAAAAATACTGGAGCCACACTATCATTAATTCATGCGTGAATTCACATTTTTGATCCCATAATTGTTCTTCTTTATGCTTTCGATTTCATCCGTTGGTATCAGATCTCAATCTACACTCAAATTGGTTGCCCAACAACAATAGATAGTTAGTGACCTTTTTGGTGATGGACGAGATGCATGATGGTGACTGCTCCGAGTGTGTTGCGGTTTGGAAAGACGATGGGGTTATTCGCATGTCTAGGTGTATGATGCTTGATCTCTTACTATCTCAATGAAAACGCTGTAATTTAGTTTATGTTTGGTACATATTTTTTAAAAAAAAAATTCTCAAATTTATTTTAACTATGCATTTTCCCAACAAAATAATTATGCAAGTACTCCCAAAAAAATTTCATACTTTTAGCCATACATTCTTCGAAGAAATCATTTTTTACAAATTCATATTATAACCTATTTGAGCCCCATCTTGTGAAAAAAAAATATATTTTGGAATAGTAAACTTTTGGAGAATGTATGGTTAAAAAATAAGAAAAAAGTTTTCGATTTCTATGTAAAATTATTTTATTGAAGAATGTGTGGTTGAAAATGGATTTTGAAAAAAAAAATGATTTTTTGTAAAAATGAGACTCAAACAAGGGCTTAATTTTAGATTAGTACTCAATAATTATTTTTTGATTGGATTTAGGGATTGTATATGGTTATTTTCTTATTAAAGTTATCTGAGAATCTAGTGTATTTGTCTTTACTGTGTTTGGTTTGTTTAGTAAAGTCTGTGAACTAAGCACCAAAAATTGTAACTTAAAATTGATGTCAACCTATTAATCCAAGTTATTTATGGTCTCAAACATTGAGGCTATGGCTTCAAGACACTTGAAATGAGCATCTTAGAAAGTATGACCGATGCATGAGCTAATGGCCTTTTTTTTTTTTTTTTGGGCATAACGGTACAAAACAATTCAAGGATAAACTCATTTATATTTCAATGTGAATGTTAACTTTGTCATTCGAAAATTAAGAATGTGTTTGAGCCACATTATTTTGGAAGAATGTATTCTGGAATAGTAGATTAATGGAAAATGTGTTATTGAAAAAGAAGGAAAAATTATTGATTTGATGGAAAATATTATTTTATTAAAAAATGTGTAGTTAAAAATGAGTAGAAGAATGAGAATGAAAAAAAATAATGTGGATCAAACAAGGGCTAAGAATGTTTCTCTTCATTATAACATCAATTTACATGAAGTGTCGCTCATCTTCTCAACTCTCCACCTCCTCCTCTCCTATGACCCCTTTCCTTCCTCCCACAATCCCGACATACATCCCTTTTCCCACCACATGCTACAAAAGAAGCATGGAAGCAACATCTGTCGAGAAAAAAAGTGAAGTTTAATTTCCGGTGAGCAAGAAAAAGAAGAAGAGAGCGTAGGGAACGCCATTTTTCCAACAATGCCAGTGTGAAGAGTCAAATAATAGGATGGTTTTGGAAAATTAAGGGTAGAGAGTAACATTTTAAACTTTTACAACTAAATGGAGGGTTCAAATAGAAAAAGGGGAAAGAGGTGGGAAATTTAGTAGCTATTTAAAAGTAGTAAGTGCCCGTTTCGCGGGACTTCTACTTTTGCTTAGGTCAACTTCCTATAAAGTTATCGAGTTAGACAAAACACTTTCAGAAAATTATTTAAATAAGTTTAAAAGCAGTTTTTAACTTCTCAAAAGCTTCCTTTAAAATCTAAGTACAATGCCAATACTCATCAAGAAAAGGCAAATGCTGTACCAAGGCAACCACAAAAGAAACTCCAAAGTAAAATAAAGAGACAGACACCAAGGTAAAATTATAGCAACAGTAACACAAATTCAACAAAATGAAGTACAAATTTTCAGAAGTTCAACATAGAGTACAATAAAGTGGAATGGTTTCTTATATTCAAGCAAAGTAAGTGCAACAACATTAGGAAGAGAAAACATGGCTCCGTGCCTCTAAACTACATTTGTTCAACATCCTTGGCATTGTTGTATATTGGAGAATCTGCCTGCACACATTGTAGAGTCAATTATATATGAATGTAAGAACTTAAAAATATATTTATCTTTCATTAAATTTTCTGCCTGCATATTACAAATCAATTGCAGCCAGTTCGAATCATATTACAAGTTTTAACTTTTAAGCCAAGTTCATTTCAGAATCACAAATAAAATAATTGATTTAAAGCTGTTCACCTAATTCTACTCTAACATGTGAAATATCTAAAAGATGCCTTTCCTACCTTCTAGCCGGTGTCATTTGAGAATTTCAGAAAGTTCTATCAGTTATAAATGTTGGAAAATTTTTACGCCACTAGACTAGAAATAAGTTACAATAGTATGTAAGATAAAAACAAGAAAACTCCTGCCCGTAGAACTTGTTATATTGCACTTCTACTTCATACAACAGAATTCAGCATCGCATTAAGGAAAATTATTCATATCCTTAATTAGCGACGGAGGATGTAAGACAATAAGTTTTATATACATTGAGAAACAAGAAACTTGGAAATCTTAACAATTGTTTGACTTACCAGTTTAGTAATTAAAAAGAAAACTTTTTAATGGTGCAGCAATTAGGGAAGAATTTATTCAATCTGGATCTTCACAGAAATTTTTGCTCCTTAAGTTTTCAATAGTAGTACAAATATCAAGCCAGGAGAGTAACTAGATAAAAAAAAGTTTTACCTGTGAAGGAAGCATTTTTGAGCTCGGAGGAATGAAGATCATTGATCTGGAGGATAAACGGAAAGCTTAAATAGAATTCCTTTGGTGCCTTTATTCTCAGCCTCATCTTTCATTGTTTTCTTACACTCCTGGATTTTCCGGGCAGAAGCAGCAGCTGATTTGGTGGTACAATACAAGTCAATTATTTGGAGGCTTAAAACATCTGCAAGGCTCAATGGGACTGCTTCGAGGCTACTGCAGTGTTTAAGATAAAGCCTCCTGAGTCTTGGGAAGTGATGAGTCGAAGCATGCCAATGAACTAAATCTGTCCTTCCAATAAACAAGACTTTGAGAGCGCGGAAACCTCCATCTTCCGGCTGCCACCACTCTCCCTTGAATGCATTGTCTTTCAACTTTAAGATCTCAAGGCTTTCCAACATTCCCAATGTAGCCATTTGATTCCAATCAAGAAGGGTGTCTGCCAGTGTTAGTTTCTTTAGCTTTGGTGGAAATTTATACCTTTGGGGAAGGCCAGCTAGCTTACCTTCAGAAGGAGGCATAGGAAAGACATCATTTAATAGCTTCAAATTTTCAAGGTAATCCAATTTTCCCAGGCTATCAAACAAACTAGACGCACCCTTGGTATCCAAAAGTTTAGCTAGTTTGCCACGAATACCCAATTTCTTTAGGTTTGGAGCCCTGGCAAAGACATCTTCTGTACAACTTTCAGGTGAGATTGTAGATATTGTTTTTAGGTTAGCATTTATCAGAGAATCATCTTTACTTTTTCTTGATTTAGCAAGAGGACCTGGTAAAGATGTGGACGCGTTTGTTTTTAGATGCCTCAGTTGAATCATCTTCCATATATCTCCTTTGATTTCAAGGGTTCGTTCTGAAGTCTCAACTATAAGAGTCTGCATGTTCCAAAGGCTAGAAATGGGAGCAGGAAGGATCTTCAAATTGCTGGACAGAACAAGATACCTCAAATGAACGAGTTGAGCTAGATCAGTAGGAAAACGAGTGAAAAAAATGGGTTTAGCATCTAAAACCCTGAGCAATTTAAATGCTCCAGGGATGGAGGAAGTGTGTTCAGCTTGCAGGATAATTTCTTCAGAGGAGAAACACAAGAAAGACCGAACACGTGGACCAAATGGTTTTGAAGAGATATAATTCCAAACGCGGGAATGAATGCAAAGGCGACGATACATTTCCAAGGCAGGATTGGAGGATGAATAGGTAACTTGATCAAACCGTTTAATTTCTTGGAAAAAGTTTTCCTCTGCAGCTTGACTCTTGCAAAACACGTGTAGCATGTCATGAACATGGCATGTTTTAACTTTTCCATTTGACCTTCGTTCTCCAACCATGACTAAATTTCTATTAACAAGATCGTCTAAGTACTCCTCTGCAATATCCTCCAAGCTCATTCCCTCCTTTTGTTGTATGAATCCTTCAGCGATCCACAGGCGAACCAATTTCCACACCGGGATTTGGAAATCTTCTGGAAACATCCCGAAGTAGAGAAAGCATGCTCTCAAGTAATAAGGTAAGTGATTAAAACTCAAAGCTATAAAACTGTCCATACGTTTCTCCTGATCCATGGCAAGATATGCGTCCACACTTTGAGCAACCTTATCCCACCAATAACTTTCAGTACCTTTTTCCAGTAGAATTCCTCCAATCACCACTAGTGCGAGCGGTAGTCCGTCACATTCTTTGGTTATAAGCTTTCCAGGTTGTATCAACTCCTTAGGGCATTCCTCTGCACCGAGTGCCTTTCTTTGGAGTAACGTCCAACTTTCATCAGGATTTAGAAAACGTAAATTATGGGGCTCCATGTTGGGGTTGGCATGCACAGCCACTCTCCGGATACGACTAGTCAGTAATACTCTGCTTCGCTTCTTATTTCTGGGAAAAGCAATTTTGAGATCATTCCAGGCATCCTCAGTCCAGACATCATCCATCACAATTAAATACTTCCCTTTCTCCAGAAATTCACGAAGTTCCTTAGCTATTTTTTCATCATTCATCTTATACATCTCATCACTGGGCTTAGCGAAATGACTCCAAATATTGAGAAATACTTCCTTTCTATTATATTCTTGAGAAACATAAACCCATGCTCGATTATAGAATTCATATTCAATTTTAGGATCACGATATATCATGTTTGCCAGTGTTGTCTTTCCAAGGCCGGGCATACCAATAATTGATATAACTTCTAGTTCGTCAGATCCTCCCATGAGTAGATTAGTAACGGTTTTTGCCTCATCTTCAAATCCCACCACATTGTCTTCCTCTACAATGGGAGCCTATATTATAGTGAACAATAATCATATCAGAATACCAAAAAAACAAGGTGCCAGTAGAGATTGGAATGCATTCAAGACTGTAATAAAACAAGATTAATTTTAAACTCTTCACAAGAAAATATCCGCGATGAAATATCTCTATCCATGTCTATAAATTAATCCATAACTATTTCAAAATCCTCTTAACAATATTTAGTTCTGCATTTTATTGGACAGTAGACTATGAAAGCCTGCCAAAGGCTCTGGGACCAGTGAAAAAAAAAAAGTCAAACATTTACATGACAAAGGACAGTTAATCAGATCCTTCAAAATTAGAAATAAACCAATCAATCCTAGAAACATAACAAGATTGAAGATTGCATTGACTTCTTGTCAACCCAATTTTTTTTGTCAATGAAGTATCCAGTTTTCATGATGTTCACTAGTAGGCAACGCTAAAAATACTAACACCAAGATCCAATCAAGATTAAGTACCAGAAAACAGAGAATGTTTTCATAATATGAACATATAAGCTAACCAAGAAATATAGCTCTAAAACAACTTATTTAATCAGTGTAATTACCTTTTTCTCTTTCGCTTTGGTAGATCTTTCCCCATCTTGCAGTGCTTCAAACCCAAACTTCTTGTTGTCATATATATCCTTCACCTTGGCCCTGATGCCCTCAATCTTTTTCCCCACACTTCGAAGCTTTGCTGGATAATCGAATATATGAAAAGCCCTCTCGATGCTAGTCCTTGACTTGTGCACAGCTGCCTGAGCAACAAATGTGTCCACGGTATCTTCAGCTTCATAAACTACATCTCTGATTTGTTTCACCAATTCTTGAAGGGTGGCATTCTTGTTCCGCTTCTCGGTCGAGTCCTTGAGGAAAGCTTTGAACAAACTCAAATCATTGTACAGAAATTCCACCTGACCCTTCACGTCAAGAATCAGATTTGCATTGTAAAGAAGCAGCTGTTTCAAGTTTTCTAGCAGAAATTCTACAGCAGCATCAGACATTTTCTCGTCGATTAATTCTTGATTAAAAGGAAAATATAACTATAAATTGTAGCTATCTATACATGGTGTCAAGTAAAGATAATAAAGCTTGAAGAAAGAACTGAGAAAAAGCTTCGATATTTTCAGGAAAGTGCAGAGGAAGTTGCTTATAGAAACCAATTATTGATGCAGCTGAGAGACCAAGTCAATGTATAATCTTTTATTCTGAACCCACCTGCCAACGTATATGAAATCAAATGGTAGATAAGAATTGGAATAATTTAAAGATGTGCGTTCATTAGTTGAGTTGAATAAATAAATAAATAAAATTGTGAAAAGTTATGGGCCCACCAATGAACGGAGGAATAAAGTAACAATTGCTTCGAAATTACTGGGAAGGTAAAGTGGGAATGGGAACTTATTCAAAAGAATTAATGCCCACGTATAGAATTATTAGAATACTCATATGGGGTGTGTCCCACCATGTATTAAAAAAAAATATGCTCAGGAACCACGTGTGAGTTTTCTGTAAAAATGGTTTCTGTACGTGCAATCCTCTATTCAAAATGTTATTACATTAAAAAAAATAACTCGCTCCTAATCATCATGAGTTGAGATTTGCTGTTCAAAATTTATTATGTAACTTACCGTCCACCCAATGAATAATTGACCAATCACTTTAAATTAATATAATCAACTTTTTTTCTCACATTTGTATTAAAAAAACAAATGACATTTTAAAATGATGTGTCAATCATTTATCGATGGACAACAAATTTTGAACGGCAAATCTCAACTCATTAATCATATCCATCCACCTCAGTCCCAAGACATGTTGCTCCCCAACTTGCCCCCCCGACGAGGAGTGAGCGACAGTGTGAATAATTCATCATTTTATATTTCTATTATTTCTAAAAAGTCAAGCTTGTGTTGGTATTCAAAGCAATTTTGTATTTCATAGTGTCAATATTTTTATATGGTGTTACCAATAAACATAGGTGCAATCCTAACACGTGAAGCTGTGACATTTAACTCTTTATTATAATAGTAAATTATTTGATCATGGGACTATAAAATGAATTAAAGGTTGATTCCCTCAATAAAAACATTTTAATAACAAGTGGATATTATTTTAATTGATGAAATTTCATGACTTAAAACACTTGTAGTTTTTAAAAGACTCGAGTGAAATCAATAATAAACGTCGACACGAGTTTCGGAGATAAGCAAGTTACCTCTCTTTGATCCAATTCTCTGGACACGAAAGAAAGGATTCTAAAGGAGAGAATCTCCACATCAACTATGTATGTTTCACTTCTTGTTAAAAGGAGAGTAACGCGTTTGAATTGACTGATGCACTTATGTGTTCAAATTGACAAATGAGCATATAATATATGATGTCTACTTTAAAAGTAACTTTATCCTTGACTCGTTTCCTCACTAACCTTTCATGGTTTACTTAGTTACTGAATTTATCTACAAAACAATTTTGTCGATAAATTCCACAGAAAATTTGCAATGGAGTTCTTGAATATGTTATTGAGCATGACGACTGATACCCTTTAGAGAAGAATGTTTTTGTTGTTGAAACTGCATTTTTTTTATTTTTGTAGTGTTTAGAACTTCAATGCAATTTTACACTGAGAGAAAACTGCAAAACTTTTTAATA
This sequence comes from Fraxinus cuspidata, assembly GCA_903798385.1. Taxonomy (NCBI): domain Eukaryota; kingdom Viridiplantae; phylum Streptophyta; class Magnoliopsida; order Lamiales; family Oleaceae; genus Fraxinus; species Fraxinus cuspidata. Next base: position 21,061 of record CAIGRP010018242.1, read on the forward strand.
TGATGAAAAAGATAACTGCGGTTTCAACAGATTTTTTCATTCCGACAAGAACAACAAGATTAGGAAGCGAAGCCATGTCTTCGTGCGTCAAAACTCCATTTGGTCAACGTTCTTGGCATCATTGTTTATAGAATTATCTGCATGCACAAGTCTTACATAGAGTCAGTTTTATGCAAATAGTTCGTGAGTTGAAATAAAAACGTTAAAGAATTAAATCTTCAATAAAAGTTAGTTGACTTACTTGTAAGCTTTTACAGTAGTATTCCCACGTGTGATCACTGATCTTGGGCTGGAGGGTCTGGAGGGTAAATGTTAAGCTTAATTATGATAAGGAACCAAAATGAATCGAACTGATTATGTTCCATAATTAGATATAGAACCCACGATTTTCCTTACTAAATACTCGAAAATCCTAATTCGATTTGGTTCTCTTTAAAATTAAATTGAATCGGATCATGTCCAGCCCTGCTTAAAACAGACTACCATCTTCAAATTTCAGCAGAAGACAAAATCAAATCCTCTCGATGGCACGCACATTCGATTTTCCTTCATCAGATTCGTGGGTTCAAGGAGTTCATGGTGGAAGATTATGGCACTATCTGTTAGTAATTGGAAGAGGTAAAGAGTAATAACTGACAAATTTGATTTTAAAAGTATTTTAGGTGAATAGACGATTTTACCATATATTATATTGGTCAAAAAAATGTCAAATTTCAATTCTCTTGTCAACTGACGGCAGAGCGAACGAATTTCATCCATTTGGGTTTCAAATGCACGAAGTCAAAAGGTTCTGAAACATGGTTACAAAAATGAAAGGTTAAGAAAAAATCTTCAATATTTTAAAAGATTTGGGGACTATAGCTGCAATTATTCCTTTTTAATATTATTATGTCCTTGTTTGAGCTCCATTATTTGAAAAAAAAAAAATTGATTTTAGAATAGAATTTTTAGAATATGTGTGGTTAAAAAGTAAGAAGAATTTTTGAATTTAAATGTAATATTATTTTATTAATAGAATGTATGGTTGATAAAAGGAGAAAAATGAATGAATCTAATAGGGGCCAAACATGGGTTATATAAATATTCAGTAGTTTTATATTATGGTACCTTTACAAACTAACATTTGAAACTGTGACATTTGTTTCTTTATTCAAATAGTAAATTGGCACCTAGAAAATTCATGATTTCTTCGAGGAAAAAACTCTAACAATTGATAAAATCAGATAAGTTTTAAAGTCTCAACCCCTCGATTCACATATTGAAATTCTTGGAGAGTCGCCGTAAATCCTATAAAACGAATTAAAGTTGAATCCCTCTATATAAAAAAAAAAGTTTAATCACAAGTGGAGATTATTTTAATTGATGAAATTTCACGACTTTATAGTTTTAAAAGACTTGGTGAAATCAATAATAAACTCCTATGACATTAAGCAACAAGATCACTATATCAATTTTGTTCTTCTTCGTATTCACAAAACTGATAAGTTTGAAAATGTCTGAAATTTTGGTAATGCAAATTAATCAAGGTTTATATTCCTCCTATTTTGGAGAGGTCATATCATCAATGTACAATAATCCATGACTATCATTTATTTTTTTAGCTTTCTACGCTTTAATTAGTAAAAGGGCTCTTCGAAAAGGAAGATGCTTAGGTAAGAAGGCTAACCACTACAAAAGTCCACCTGAGTCTATGAGAGAAGCATGCAACGTTTCTTTCATCCAACTTCACGGACTCGGAAGAAAGAACTCTAAAAGGAGAAAATTTCAACATTAACTATACAGTGTGTTTACTTTTTATCAAAAGGATAGAATTTCAAAATCACATGGAAGCATTTGGATAGACTAATGCACTTGTGCGTTCAGATTTACGAATGAACATATAATATATAGATTAGAGCAAAAAGCATAGGCTAATGCAAATGTATTACTATTTGTTGCATAATTCTTCGCAAGTTGGCCATAGCAGCAACAGAGTATTACAACAAATTTGGTTGTACTTAAAAGAAAATCAAATTTACTTATAAGTTACTTATTTTGCTAACACAATTTGCGAAGTTACATTATTTACTTGTAAAACCTACATTTCTAGTAGATGGGTCTGGTAATGCAGTAAAGTCAAGCAATCAATTCAGCAATGGACGACACTAAATTAATGTACTAAAGCACAACGGCTGCTATTGGTGGAGCTGATTCTTGTAACATGTCTACTATAAAAAGTAACTTTATTTTTTTTAATTAAAAGGGAGACGATATTTACAACCACAATTGTTATATATTCATTCTTATTAAAATATTAAACTTTAAAAATTACTATTTTCATCCATTCAAATTTCAATATTATCCTTATTAAATTTATTTATTTAATTAAGTATTATAGATCCACACAAATTTTATATATTCATCCCACTTTAAATGCATCTCTAACACAATTTTCAATTTTAAAAAAATTCAACTTTAATGTAAAGTTACTGAGAACGCAATACTTTTGGGTAGAGCTAAAAACCTTTAATAGTGGGGGGGCAAGACTCCCATCTTCTGACACGATTTTGTCCTTTCAAAAATAAAAATAAAACCTGATGAATTTTGTCTTCATGTATTTCCTCTAATGGTAATACTAATTCGCAATAAAACGTAATCCTTACTTTTTTAAATTCTTCTTCATATGTTCATATGTGTTCATGTATTTCCTCTGATGATAATCCTTCCATTATTGTTTTGATTTTAGTTGAAGATGATATTTTATTATGGTTTTATGATTTTAGTTAAAGAAGATATTTTATGATTATTAGAATTTTATAATTTTAGTAGAAAGTAGTATTTTATAATTATTAGAGTTTTAGTTAAACGCAAATTCTAAAGGATTATAAAAAGGTTCAAAAGAATTTAATAAAAATAAGTATTAATAGATGTATTTAGAACAATATACTTTTATTTAATTTTATATATTTTTATTTAGATAAATTTATATAAGATTAAAAATATAATATAATTATCATTTTAAAAATGGATATATATATATTGTGAAGGTAAATAACGGCTTCGTAATTAAATCACTCATGACATGCATATTCAATGTCAAAATTTATTTCTCTCTCTCACTTTTTGTCACATTATAAAGAAAATACTATTATGGGCTGTCATTACATTTTCTTAGCCCTAATTTGAGCCCCATTTCTTAGAATTTTTTTTTTTTTAATTTTCAACCACATATTTTTCTAAATATTTATTTCAATGAAGTTTGTAAAATTGAGCAGATTTTGAAGAGAATGAGTGACAAACAGGATGGTGTGTTGGGTAATATGGCAAGCAACATGAAGGGTAAGTTTGACAAGTATTGGGGAAATGTTGATAAGATGAATAAGATTTTGATTGTAGCAGTTGTACTAGATCCAAGATATAAATTAGAGTTTGTTGTACTTTGTATTGACATTATCTATGACTTTGGAAAGGTTGAAGCCACAAAAAATGAAGTCGATAAATTATTGTATACTTTGTATAATCAGTACAAGAGATGGGAAAGCGATATTGATGGAGCTAGGGGTAGTGGTGGTACTAAGGATGGAATCACTTTGTTGGATGGTTATGATGATGATTGGAATGACTTTGATAAAAACTAGCAAAGGCAGTTTGTCTGAAAAATATGAGATTCAAAGATATTTGATGGAACCAAATGAAGATGCTGATGATGCAAATTTTGATATTTTGAATTGGTGGAAGATAAATACCCCATGATTTAAAAATTTGTCAAATATTGCAAGAGATGTGCTTGTCATTCATGTATCTACAGTTGCTTCTGAATCGGCATTTAGTACTGGAGGGCGAATTCTTGATTGTTTTAGGAGTTCTTTAACTCCTACAACAGTTGAGGCTTTAATTTGTAACCAAAATTGGTTCCGAGAATAATCTAGGCTTTTGAAAGTAACTCAAGACAGAATTTGCATTGAGGAGACGGAGTTATATGAAGAAACTGAATCTAGTAAAATTTATTTTATAAAATATTCTTATGTTACATCTTATTAACTGTAAATGGTTTTAATTTATTTTTGTTTATTTTAATTGTGTATTTTGAATTACGTTTATAGAGTTTCTCGACGTTACAACAGAAGTAATGGAGTATTAAACAGTTGATGGTAAGGGCTAAGTTGCTTGGTCTAATCATTTTGTCACCACTCCTATCTATTAGTTTTGAGTTTCAACTTTATATTTCAGTTTCATATTTCATTTTTCTCATTTAGGTCTAATGGCTTCATGTAAAGGAATTGATTGGACGAAGGATGAAAATGGAACTCGATATTATTAACGTCACGCAATGATTCGTTCATTTTCTTGTTAGACAAATTGGAGTTGTTATAGGCAATTAAATCAATTTATAGTGGATTTAAAAAAATTATTTCTTTATAAACAGAAATTACAAGTATTTGATCTTAAAGTTGAGATTTACTTACACGTAAATTTTGAATTAATCTGTTTTGTATCGCTAGCCATGAACTATGGAATGTAATGCTTTAGTTATAGAAGTAATGATTTAATTGTATCCCAGAAAAATGGAATAATAAAAATAAAAAATATTCAAAGCTTTTGCCTCTCCCCATTTATTGCTTCTAATCATCCAAGTGTATATATGTGCACATAACGTTCAAATGGATTATGGAGTAGCAATAATGAAGGTTATTCGATAAAAATCTGTACATTATTGAAAAATAAGTAATATATACATTGTTGAGTAAAGTATCATTCTCATGAATACTATTATATCTAATTTATCGATTGACATTAAATTTAACCTCTATTTGAATCAAAGCAAAATTTAATTTTAAAAATCTATTGCTTAATAAAGCAAACTAATATGAATGTGTTTTCAACAATTTATTTTCAAATAAATGTAAATTGTGCTAGAGTTCACGAGTCCACTATATTTATTCCCTCAATTCTAAGAAAAAGATTTCTACGGCAATTGAGTCCATGTATCCGACCAAATTCCTTTAAATTATAATGTGTTTCGAGTAAAATCAATTCTACTTTATTATTAAGTGACTCACAAATATTTATGTGAATTGGAATAATTCCTTGATTAAACTAATTTAATTTCAATGAATTCAGATAAAGACCGTAAAAATAGTAAAAGTAAATCAATATATTTCATCCAATTTCCAAATTTTTCTACGTGATCTAAACAAATAACCCATATTTCAATTCGTTATCGTTCACAATTCAATGAAATAGTACCTAATTATTCCTTTGCGATAATAGAAGTAAAAACGATACACAAAAATCATATAAAGTGCGGCGACTTTCATAACCCCTCTATATAGAATTTAATTGTCTTGAAGAATGCTCAGAGTGTCCATATTGTTTCCCTTTATATAGTCCTTGGTCGGAAGTCCGGGCACCCACCACAAGCATGGGGCTGGCAAGGTGGCAAACAGGCCCCTAAATTCTCCAGGATGGTCACCTAAAGCATTGGGAGGTCGGTTTCAATTTTTGGGTGTTTTAGTCTCCGATTTCTGAATTTTATCCTAGCTTCAATTGTTCTTATACGTTTGGTCCCTCCAGCTTTAAAGCAATAGAAATTCAGTCCTACCACTTCCATTTGCTTCCATAGTACTCATCCACTTTGATCCTTGAACTTTTATTTCCTTAACTTGACTTTCAAAAGTTTTCTAGAAGGTCAAATCGATCCTCAAACTTTCCAAATGTTGAATTTTGATCCTCGAAAACTTGTGAATTCATTCAGTTGACACTTTAGAAGCTTCCAATAAAGCCCAAGCTTCCTGGTTGCTCTTCAATTTCATCCTTTAAGCTCCAAACTTCATTTTTTGCTCAATTCACCTACAAGCCGAGATTTTTACCTACAAACACAGTGTAACACAAATATGAGTAGAAATTCGTCCAACTAATAAATTGTTCGTATTTGTCAAACTAATAAACAACATCGAAAATGCGGAGGCATGAAATTTTGATAATTCATGCTAACTGAGATTTATTAATCAATGGATGGATCATTTTCATGTTAGACAAAGTGACAAATTGGAGTTGTTATAGGTAATTAAATTAAGTTATATATTTTATATTGTCTGTATTTTTCAAACTAAGAAACAACTTTGGAAATGCGAAGGCGTAAAATTTTGATATTTCATGCTAATTAAGATTTATTAATCAATAGTGGATCATTTTTTTGTTAGACAAAGTGACAAATTGGGGTTGTTGTAGGCAATTAAATTAATTTATATATTTTATATTGTTCGTATTTGTCAAACTAACAAACGACTTTGAAAATGCGAAGGCGTGAAATTTTGATAATTCATCCTAACTAAGATTTATTAATCAACTGTGGATCATTATCTTGTTAGACAAAGTGACAAATTGCTCAACAATATCCATTAATTTAATTTCTATATATTTTGTATATTTTTCATTTGTCAAACTAAACAACTCTGAAAATGCAATGGTGTGAAATTTTGATAATTCATGCTAATCGACTTTTGTTAATCAATTATGGATCCTGTTCTTGTTAGACTAAGTGACAAATTGGATTTGTTACAGGTAATTAAATTATTATATATTTTGTATATTTTTCACATTTGTCAAACTAAGAAACAACTTCGAAAATGCAATGGTGTGAAAATATTGATACTTCATGCTATTCAAGATTTTTATTAATCGACTATGGATCCATTTCTTGATAGACAAGGTGACAAATTGGATTTATTTTATGTAATTGGACAATAATTGTATTCTGAGCCGATTGGGATGATCATATTGTCGATCTATATTAGTTCATGCAGAGCCTAAGACTCGATCAGTGTCAATCTAGTTGGAGCCTAAGAGACGATGTATTGAGAAGGTCACGATTTTAGCAAATACAAACGGAAAAATATTGTAGATTGCATGACAAGATAAAGTTTTAAAAGACATTGATGAACTCGGTATTGCCCATCCTGTCGTGGCATCAGCAACAATAGGAAATTAACTTTGGGCGTGGCTTAATTATTTCACCAAGTCATTCTATTGGTGTGTTTATGTTTTATATAATCTCCTTATAACTTAAAAAGTAGTGGATATCATGTCGCATGAATAATTAATGATATTAGTTGTGAAGGTGTGATTATGAGGAACATACCATCATGGATTCCAATTTTTGCCTTTTGATTTGCTGGAGGTGGAATGGCTTTACCAATTTACTCGTAATTAGATTCATATAGAAGTTGATATTGACGAATTCAAAAGAGGTTTTTTTTTTTTTTTTTTTGGGAAAATGAGTTTTGGAATAATGATTTTTTGGAGATTTTGTGATTTAAAAGTAGGAAATTTTTTTGAATTTACGTGCAAAATATTTTCTTGTGTGAATATGTAGTTGAAAATGAGTTTGAAAAAAAAAAAAAAAAAAAATGGAGGAAGACAAACAGGCACTTAAAAGGCGGTGATAGGTTTTGAGCTAGAGGTTGAGATTCGTAAATTCAAAACATACCTTCACTTTATAACCAGTTTCCCAATTGTTCTTATTTTAATGCAAGCATATTTATTGGTAAGAACTAACACTTATTTATTGGGACCTGGAGCTTGCATCGTTGCAAGATTTAGACCGTAGGGTTAAAATGTGCTAAATGACATTCATAAGATCAAAGATATAATATAAAATTAAGGAAATAATTAAATATAGATTGAAACTCTATATATAGAGAAGTGATGAAGTGCGTAAGAAGTTAG
>CAIGRP010018243.1:0-14871 GCA_903798385.1 Fraxinus cuspidata
GATTTTTTCAAAGCAAAGAAATAATATTTTGGAGTGTTTTTGATGCAAAGTAAGAGAAGAATATGATATGGAATGAATTCTAGCTTTCAAAGGGATCCTATTAATAAAAGATGAGGGGTTGTAGCCGGAGAGATGTGCCCCAAATTCAGCATTTTAATGAAGGGAAACAACTCGTGAGGCTAATTTTGAGTTGTTTTAATCATTTTGTTATTTGTCAGCTAATTTTCTTATAAGAGTGCTGTACAATTGTAATTGAAGCCTCACAAAGATGTTATTTTAGAAAATGAACTCTACAACAATTTGAAGAAATCAAAACCTAATCATTTACAAATCAATGTATCCTAATATACCAGAACATCTATCCTAATTCATGAACACAGACAAGTCAAATATTATTTTTGTGCCGTCCATTATGAGAGCTCACAAAACCTTCTCGCTGAGCTGGGAATGAAAAGAGGTAGCTTACCTTTTAAGTACCTGGGTGTTTCACTATTTGAAGGGGCACCTGGTTACGAAGGTGCAAGTGGCAGTGGATTCTTTGGAGCAGCGCAGGCAGTACCCATGGCTGTGGATGGCCGTGGTGGTGAAGCAGCTGGTGGAGGAGGTTGAGTTGGAGTCCTCAATCTCTCTCTTCGGTCAAATGTAATCACATTCCAAGTCGTGGATGGAGAGGTGCCTTCTGCCTCAATCATTTAGGGCCAAGGAAGACTTCACTGGCGGCCTCAATCTGAACCAAAATGCTACTGGGTTGAGAAGCCTTGTCATGGGATAATCTCTTTCACTACTTCTATTGGGATTCACTCCTCATTTAAGATTACTCAATTTCTGACTCACACAACATAAGCATAAGTCATCATATATTTCATTATGCAGCTGGTTGAGTTAATTCAGGAGTTGCGAAGCATAAAACTTCAAAAAACAGAGACACAAATTCAAACAAGTGCCAAAAAAAAAAAACCGAACTTCTACACTTAACTCCAACAATAGAGGTATTCCCCTTGTACAAGGAAAAACTGTGCAGGGTGCTTACAGGTGCTGCCTGCGCAAGACCTGTATGGTTGCATTTTTTTTTGTCATCTCCCAATGAAAAAAAAAAACCTGTACAGTAACTCCGAACTATATGCTAGACAAAGATTGTATAATTTGAGTTGGCATAGAAGTTGACCCATGAGCTGGCTCCACTGCATAACATTTTACTAGTAAATGCACATGAAATAAGATTTAAATTTTACAATGAATATATAATAAAGAAATTTTAGTTGAAACATTCAATGAAATTTTTCCTAACTTATTTTATCGCACATGGAAATCAAACAGAATCGCCTTCCTTAACCGTCATTGCAATCTTTTTTTTTTTTTATTTGGACTGAGCGAGCCCACCTGATTATTTGAATTCACTCCCTGATTATATCAAATATTACAAAAAATATTATACACAAAATGTAGACAAGCTAACAAATTTTCAAGATTTTTTACAACACTCATCTGACCACTTACGAAATATTCTGAAGATCTCAATTATGCTATTAAAAACTCTTTCCCCATGAAAATTTGATAAATATTTCATGGTTGTCAAGTAATGACAAACAAATTAGCAAAAATATTAACCTAAAACAAAAGAATAAGCTTAAAATATAACTAATCAATTTAAAAAATTAACAAATGAAAACTAAAAATAATTAGCTTTAATATTAAAATAAAATAATTTTCTAAACTCGTATCTGGAAAATTTATGAACATACCTTATTTTTCATAGACCATCCATACCAACTGTTGCACTTCCATTTTTTTAAATCTTCCATACGAAGCAGAATCTCAAGATCGTCGTGCAGGAAAAATATCTCTTTTTTGTGGTAGCAAAATCTTAGGATTGTCATGCAGAAAAAATATAAAACTCCAAATGATAAAACTCAAAGAAAAGATCAAGAAAACTATTTTTGACAAAAAAATATAAATCTCAAATGACGATACTTCAAGATCCCATAATATCTTGCTCTTCCATCGAGGAATCTCCTACAAAACGAACACTAAGTCTCGAATTCTTTGACCTATAAATGAAATCAACTTATACACTAAGCTCTACTGATAGCGCTTCATTTTTAACTCAAGAAACACAAAATCCACTAAAAAAGTTATAGAGAGTATAAGAAGAACTCTAGAGAGAAGGCGCTGCCTTCGGAGAGACAGAGAAGTCTAGGATTCAAATTAACTCTAGAGTGAAAGAGACGTAATCCTTTTATATATGCATTCATAGGTAGGGATGCTTTCTTGATTAATCCACGGTGGGCATCTGTTGTGGCAAATACAACGTGTTCCTCCATATATATCGCATTAGTCAAATGCAACTCCAGTATAAAGCCCTTGTATCACATGTAATATAAAAATATCGTCTTCTTGTCATTTGAGATGTACCCTTTTAACACAAGTGATGTCACTCGTTTACCTCGTACATCTACTATATGTCCAATGAACAAGTTCGATGTGGGAGTATAGTCTCTTTGTTAACAATAAAACTGTAACTTATTAAAATCCTACTAAAATAAGCAATGATTACTCCATTTAGAAGGGGTGGACCAATACATTTCAATCCATTCCATTGAAGGGGTTTCAATTTAAAAAATTTACGCATAACACTTTTTTCCATGTTTAAAGATAGAACAAGAATTTAGTAGAACCTAATAATGCCATGTGTGTTGAATGTGCGACACATGTTCATGCTTGTGCAATGCACGTGGTGTGTCTACAATTAGATACCAAATAGAAACAATTTGTTAGAATTAGAAATACCATTTTAGAAACATTTCTTTTTCAAGACGAACATATATCTTTCTATAAATTGGTGATACTCCTTACATGGCAGAGAATGAAACGAGTTCTGCCAAAATCAACTTGAAAGTATGAAAACATGGACGAGGACTCAGTAAAAGGGCTTCTTTTCATGTCAAACTGAAGCTGAAAAATGTGAATATTGGGATCTTAGTGAATGAAGAAGCATATATATTGCAGATGAGACCAAACATGATTTGATGCAAAGAAAAAAAAATCCAAGATGTGATGGCAGCATGGGGGAAAGGAAATATCATCCACTGGGAGAAAGATCTGGTCTGTGTTGAAGATGAAATGTCAATTCCTGTAGAACTGGTACAAGTTGGCCCTATTAATCTTGATGAATAAGTTGCTATCACAAGGGGGCATGAAAGCCCTTGACGCCATGTCTAGTGAAGTAGTCTAGATTCGGACAATACTGGATTTAGGGAAGAAAAATGCAAGAAATTTGTCAAATATATTATAAAGTCCTGTTCACAAACTCTGTCCTTGTTTATCTGTACTTTTTTTATTGAACTATGTCCCATACTGAAACATGATGTTTTTAATCAACGGTAGGCATCATTTTTATCAAATGAAATGTGTTCTACATAAATATCGCATTAGTGAAATGCGACTCCATTTCCAAGCCCTTGTATCATATAATAAAAAAATATGGTCGTCTTGTTGTTTGAGATGTAACCTTTTCTCACAAGTGAAGTCTGTTGTTTACCTCTTACATCTACTATTTGTCCAATGAATAAGTTGGAAGTGGGAGCATATTTGATTTATTAGCAATGGGAACTTATTAAAATACTACTAAAATAAGCAAAGATTAGGAGTGGACCAAATTATACCAATCTGGTCCATTGAAGGGGTTTCATTTGAAAAATCTTAGGCATAGAACTGTTTTCCATGTGTAATTCCACGTACGATGAATGTGCAATGCACATGTCGTCTCTATACATAGCTATTGTTGGATTTTTTTGATATCTAATAAATCCGGGCGATCATTTAAAACTGATGTCGAATAATTTATCGACACCATAGGCTTGGCTTCACCCGAAAACGACCTACACTTTTGGAGGGCCTAAGTTGGAGTTGGCTTCGTGGTTTGATTAGTGTGTGGCTTTGGATTATTGTTGGTCCACTAACTTGGCCCATTTGGAGAGATATATCTTTGGCACATCTAAATGGATAAGTTAGCCCCAAATTTAGTAACCCAATCATATCCATATATTATGCTTCTTGTTCCAGCTGAGGAGTGTGTGTGAAGTGAGCAATAGAGGAGAGAAAACGAGGCAGCCATCTTGGAGGGTTTGGAGATCAACCATTGTTTCCTTCTTCTATTTCTTCCTCCTCCTCCCTTTGGATATTGCTACCACCACCGTGATCCTTTGTGGGTTAGAAAGAGGGCAACCGGAGGGGGTGAAAACTTGAGTCAACCAAAATGTTGGTTCGGTTCAGGTTGAGCCGATGTCGGGTGGTGCTCGTTTGGATAGTTTTTCTGAGCCCGGATCAGGATTTCTCGAAATTTTTAAGGACAGCTCTCCAATAGAACCAATTCTTAGAATTAGAAATATCATGGCAGAGTGCGAGAATGAAACAAGTTTTGCCAAAATCAACTTGGAAGTATGAAAACAGGGACAAGGACTCAATAAGAGGACTTATTTTCATGTCAAATGGAGCTAATTTGAACATTGAGATTTTAGCTAACGAAGAATCATGTGAATTGAAGATGAGACCAAACATGACTGATTGCGAGGAAGAAAGGAAAAGGGAATGTTATCATCCACAGAAAGAAAAAATCTGAGCTGTGTTGAAGATGAAATGTCAATTCCAGGGAGAAGTTGGCCGAATCAACGTTTCTGTCACTAAGGGACATGAAAGTCCTTGATGCCATGTTTAGTAAAGTAGATTGGATTTGGACATTACTGGACAATAGTATTAAGGGAAGACAGATGCAAGAACTTTGCCAAATATATCACTTAGTCCTGTTCACTGGACTTTTTGGATTGAACTATGTTCCATACTAAACATGATAAATTTATTATGCTTTTCTTGATAAATAATAAAATGTGACATCTATTCTTAATTAAAATTGACAATGAGGCAAGGAAGAACTATACACTTGTTCTAATTTATGTTTACCTTTATTCATTCCATGTTTGTCAATTGTTTCAAAAATTTTGAGGCATTTCATCACCATTTCGAATATTAACATTTGGATACCTTTTAAATTGGTATGTTTTATTACTGAAAATGATACAAATATGTATGGAACCAATACACCTTCTAAGGCTAATCTCATGGATGATCCTTCAAGGAAGGGATTTGCTAGAAGAATGTTAGTGCATAGATATCTCTAATGCCAATTTATCAATTAAGTTGACAAAAGTATTTGTTAGAAACAGCCCTAGTAAGTATGTGAGCCAGTTAACCTTTTCCCACTTTACAAATGAAAATAAAATTATCTTGGCTTCAAGATTTTGCTTGATGAGATGTCGATCCACCTTAATGATCGTAAAATTATCATGTTGTGATTGGGTTATCGACAATATCAATAGCTGCTTTATTTTTCATGAAATAAGTTCATATCAGAGGTCAAACCATAACCAATATAAGTAAAAAAACTCTTTCCCCATGAATATTTAATAAGTAGTTTGAGGTTGTCAATTAATGACAAAGAAATAGGATCAAGAAGTGAAAATATAAAAATGCGGACAAACATAAACAACAGAATAAGACTAAATATAAATAACCAAATTAAAAAAATTAACGAACGAAAAATTAAAATAATTAGTTTTAATATTACAATAAACGAATTTATCTAAACTGGAATCTTGAGAACCATATATATGATCATACTTTATTTTTCCAATACCTTCCAAACCAACTGTTGCCCTTCCATTTTGGTTACATCTTCCTTATGGAGCAGAATCTTTAGGATTGTCGTGTAGCAAAAATATCGCTTTTTGTGCTAGCAAAATCCTTGGATTGTCATGCGGAAAAAATATAAATCTGAAATTATAAAACTCAAAAGAAAATATCAATAACACCAAGATATGTTCGCCCCAATGAATTAGGGCCCCAATTTCACCAATAAATTGGCTACTTCTCCATCGGAGCTCTCACAGATTGGATATAGCTCTGATGCACTAGAAAACTTCCTGAATTTGTTTTAACTTGTTCTTCTACGGAAAAATCTCTCATAAAACGAACATTAAGTCCCCAATTCTTTGACCAACAAATGAAATCAACTTATAGACTAATCTCTAATCACAAAGCTTCACTTTTAACTCAAGAAACACAAAATCCTAAGGATATTACAGAGTAGAAGAAAATCTCTAGAGAAAGCACCATTTTTTGGAGAGAGAGAGGGTTCTAGGCTGTGATGCTCAGACTCCCTAAAAATGGAGAAGTAACCGTGTTGACACAATATGACATGAATACTGACACATGATTGGATTCTTGATTTTGCACTCGAACGCGACAGCTAAAGGGAGAAGAAGCGGAAGGTAGAGTCTTGCTTCTGGATTTCTGCTCGTGGCCCTACGAAGAGAAAAGGAGTTGGAAAAGACTAGAGAGTTGGGAAGATGAGAGGTTAATGAATTGATTGCCATAATTGATTAAAGTGGGCCGGACCAGATTTTGGAATGAACTATTTTAAGTCAAATACATAGAGTTAAGGGAAGATTTCATAATTAAGAGGTTAAAATTCACCCATGTCAAATTTACGACATTAAGGTTTAAAATTTAAAATTTTAGATTTTTTAAGGTTTAAAATTTCATATCTCAGATTTTTTTAAATTTTATTTATAAATTAATTAATTAAATATATTAATGTCACAATTCCATATAATTTGAACACAAATCCTATATAATTGGTCACATATTACAAATTTTACATGTCATGAATTATTTTACCGTCACAATTCAAACATTTTATAGGTCACAATTTATTCATTTGTCACAAATAAAAAGTTAAAATGTCACAAATTATTTTACAATCACAATTCAAAAATTTTATATGTCACAATTAATTTGTTTATCGGTCACGAATCAGAAATTTTATTAGTCATAATTAATTCATCGATCACAAATAAAAAAAAATTATAGTGACAATCATCAGTCAAAATCACAAATATTATAAGTCACAACTTAGTAGACGGTCACAAATTGTCAAATTATCGTTCACTAATTAATAATTTTTTAGGTTACACATTATTTCTTGGTCACAATTTATATTTTTCATTGGTCACATATTGTTTATCGATCACAAATTAATGAATTTAATGGTCACAAACAACCAAATAATTTGTGACCACCACCAACACTTGTAACCATCACCTCACCACTACCACCAACAGCATGACAACCGAACCCCCGTCGCCGGAACCACCCCCATTTCCTCCCCGACAACAAACCGTCATCTAAAAATATCGACATCACCACCACCACTACTCACCCACAACCACCGCACCACCAATGCCACAACCATCATCACCAACAACCACCCGCATGACTATCATCCAACCACCATTGAACAACAACAACCACCACTACTACACCACAACAAGCACCACTACTACACCACAACAATTTGCAAACAAAACCAGAAAAACATAAAAAAAAAAAAAAGGAAAACCACCAATCCTTCATCCACCACTGCTGGCTCATGTTTTCTAGTTTGGGCTTTAGACCTGACGAATCTAAAGGAGCCACAGAATAGGTGAGGGTCTGATGGACCCACAACGATAGTCCTGTGCAAGCGACCCTCCGCTGCACGCGACGGTCCTACGAGCGACTACACTACGACGGTGATAAATGGTTGTTATTTTTTGTGATGGCGGTGGGTACATCGCCGGGCAACATTGCTGCGAGTTCGCAGTAGCCTCATCGTCGTCGTTCGCACGTATAGTGTCGCTTCTACATCGGCTTCATCACGCAATGAAATGAGGGGCTTCTGGTGCTGCATGAGGGAGTGGGTGAGGCATCGGAATAGTTAGGGTTAGGGGTGGAAAGATAGAGAGAGTCAAGACTGAGGAGAGAAAGAGGAAGATGAAGATGATTGTATAATTATGGTTTGTGAAATGAAATATATGACTTGATATCTGAGATTTGAAATTGAATCTTGAAAACATTGATTTTGTGTAATTTCCACTGGAGTTAATAAAACAGTAATTTTTTATTGGGATAAATTGTATGATCAAATCAATTTAATTTGAGTTTATTTTTTATATTAAGTCTCTTATTTCTATATTTTATTTGTGTGAACTTTTTTTTTTTGTTATTAAAACAATTTCGTGCTATATCTTGTAGTTGGTATTAAATTTAAATTTATTTATACAATTATTTTTAAATAATATATAAGCCATTGAAATTGTTTTTTTTCTTTAATTTCTTTGAAAAGAATTTATTTTGGATTTAAATTTAAATTGAATTCAAATTATAATACAATTATTTAAATTAATTTTATTGAAAGAGTTGATAAACAAACTAAACTACAAGTTTATTTTTTGATGACCAATATCAATTAATTTGTGTAAAAGTAAATGAAAATTTAAATTGATTTTATTCAAAGTGATTGTTTAATACTTATATTTGAGTTCCTTAGTATACTAATTTTTTTATTTTTTTATTTCTATTCATGTCAACTTTTTATATAGTAATTAAAACAACACAAATTCAATATTATTAATTATAAAACTAGAAATACTTATATTACAATAAAAAAAAATTGGTCTGTCATTTAAAAAAAAAAAAAAAATCGCAAACGTATCCTCGTACCGGTATCCGATACCCTCACCCGATTCCGAGCATCCTTTTATATACATATTTAATGGTTGGGATGTATTCTTGAGTAATTTACTGTAGGCATCCATCGTTGCAAATAAAACGCGTTCCTCCATGTATCTCACATTAGTGAAATGTGACTCCAGTTCAAAGCCCTTGTTTACCTCTTACATCTACAATCTGTCTAGTGAACAAGTTTGATTGTGGGAGTATATTCTTTACAATAAAACTTCAACTTATAACTTAATAAAAAACTACTAAAATAAGCAAATAATACTTTATTTAGAAGGATTAGGCCAAAGCAGTTCGATCAGATCCATTAAAGGGGTTTCAACTGAAAAATTTTACAGAGAAAAGTTTTCCATGTGGAAGCTAGAACTGTAATTTAATAAAACCTAGTATAGCCACAATGAATGTGTGATGCATGTGCAGTGCACGTGATGTGCAAATAGGTATCCAATAGAACCAATTAGTTGGAATTACAATAGCATTTTAGTAGCATTTCTGTTTCAAGACGAACGTATATCTTTCTATAAATTGGTGATACCTCTCCTTACATGGCATTGAATGAAACGAGTTCTGCCAAAATCAACTTTGAAGTATGAACAAGGATGAGGCCTCAGTAACATGGCTTCTTTTCATGCCAAAAAACTGTGAATATTTAGATCTTAACAAATAAAAAGCTTATGAATTGACATGATTGGATGGGAGGAAAAAAATCCAAGACATAGCAGCATGGAGGAAAAAGAAATGTTATCGTCAGGAGGGAGAAAAAATCTGGTCTGTGTTGAAGATGAAATGTCAATTATTGCGGAACTGGTAGAAGTTGACCCTGTTATGGTTGATGAATAAGTTTCTACCACTAAGGGGCATGAAAGACCCTGATGCCATGTTCACTAATGTAGATTGGATTTGGAGAGTACTAGATTTCAGTATTAACAGAAAAAAGTTTCAAGGATTTTATATTTTTACTTACTACTTATTGGCTTACTTAAATTAAAATAATTTTTAAATATCAAAATATGGACAAAAAATGTGTACAATTGGTTTCAATCCAAACATGCAAGCTACTCATTCAGGATTGACTTCAGGTAAGCCAATCAACTGACTCACTGACTCGGCGCTATAGGTAAACAGATTTCTTGGCTGTGGATTTTAGGTTTTTCATGTCCTAAATGAGATGTAATATGTACCTTCCATATAGGAACATATACAGAAATATATATTTAGCCATCTTAGATTGGTTTGATTGGTTTTGCTTTAACAAATCAAAATTTTCTTTAATTTAATTATTGACCATATCAAACATATTCTATATGACTCTTGGCGTGCAAAACTTCTATATTTTATGTAAGAGACATTCTTGTGTTATAGGAGTCTCTACATAAGTAAAGAAGATCATTAAGGGATGGACAATGCTTTAGGAAAGATTTGCCCATGTTTGGTGAACCAGCAACAGCGTGAGCTTTGACAAGCAAGTATCTCAAAGCAAAAATCGTGTTCTTTAGCCGTAATTGAAGAGAGCATGCCTGAGCTTGAATGGTATAATCCTAGTCAAATATCAAACTATTTGGCATGAGTTAAGATTGGTGAATCTTAATCCAAGTAGTAGTTGCAGCCAAATACAATAATGAAGTGACGGTAAAGTCAAGAGTCGAGAGCTTAATTCAACTTTTCTAACAAAAAGAATAAGAAAACGAGGGAGTTGTTCTTTATTTGTTTTTAATTGTTTTAGTTAATTTTGTGAAATTACAAAGTCGAAGCTATTGTATTTTTTATTCTTTGATAGTTGATTGTTTTACCCGGGGTTTGGGTGTCGTGGACGTTTCCCTTAGGAGTTTATCACGCTATTTTTAGTGTTCATTTTTATTTAATTTTGCAATAAATTATATCTTGTAGGAGACACAAATCTTGTTATACTGTCCCAGTTACAATTGTGCGTAAAACTATCTATAGGAAGTTTTGACTAGCGTATTCCGGTTGAAACGAATAATTGAGACAAATTATTTGATTAACTAGGTTTTAGTATTCATAGAACCTTCTCAAAACATATTATAGAGTCTTCTTCAGAGACTCCGTCCTTGTTTATTTGTGCTTCTTTTTTTATTGAACTACGTTCCTTACTGTAACATTATGAATTTATTATGCCCTTCTTGATAAAAAAAAAAGTAATTTCTTTCTTAACTAAAATTAATTATAAGGTGAGGAAGCACTATATGATTGTTTAATTTAAGTCTACCTTTATTCATTTTCTTGCTTTCAATTGATTCAAAATTCTTTGAAGCGTTTGCGTCACTATTTAGATATATCCATAACCTATCCCGGTTAAACATAATTAATGAATAACATAACTTAAAACACATGCATTTATCAAACTTGGGAAAGTTAAAACCCCACTTCCAAACAAAATTTGGAATCAAATATCGAAAAGTTAGCAAGTACTAATCACATAGTTTCACGAAAAACCTCTGCGAAAGCCATATGTACAAGCATAACTATCATAAATCCAGCGACTAATTACGACTTGAAATCAAAATGAGGTACTAAACTCAGAAGAAATAGACCCCACCTCAAAACAACACAATTAAAACGGTGTTTCTTTCCCTTCCTAGTTCTATCTAAGCATTCAAGAAAAAAAATAAAGCAGCTGAATGAACCAGAAAATGTGCTTTAGGAAAAAAAGATAATGATGCTTTGTATTCTGGGCAAATAAGCCAGAAGTTTCAATGAGTTTAGAGCAATGCCAAGTTAAAGGTGACTTTGGTTATCTTTTCAGCATGGGTATTGTGGGCACTCATTAATTTTTATGTTGAACTATTTATTATTTTGTCGGGAAAGGCTATATTTGTAAAATGGTGCCATTCTAGTTAATTCCCACCGTATTCATGTGTGGAACAAAGGCCTTTGGAAGATCTTAATTATGACTTTAAAAACTCTTTCCCCATGAATATCTAATAAATAGTTCAAGGTTGTCAAGTAAAGACACAGAAACAGGATCAGTAAGTGAAAATATAAAAAAGCAAGTAAACTTAAAACAACAACATAAGCCTAAAATATAAATAACCAAATTAACAAATGAAATTAAAAATAATTATTATTAGCAAATGATATTAAAAATAATTAGTTTTAATATTAAAATAAAAGAATGTTTCTGAAATAGCATCTAGAAATGTTTCTAAAATAGCATCTAGAAAGCCACTTATATGAGCATACCTTATTTTTCCTGTACCTGCCATGCCAACAGCTGCACTTCCATTTCTTGTTACATCTTCTATACGGAGCAGAATCTTAGGATTTGTTGCGCACCAAAAATTATCTCTTTTTCTTTGCAAAATCATAGGATGCGCTTATAAATATAAATCTGGAATGATAAAACTCAAAAAACAAAAAACATCAACAATACCAAGAGATGTTCACCCCCAATGAATCGAGGTCCGGAGTTCACCAATAACTTGGCTACATCTCCATTGGCGCTCACACAGATTAGATATAGCTCCGAGCACTAGAAAACTTCAAGAATTTGATATAGCTTGTTCTTCTACATAGGAATCTCTTACAAATCGAACAATAATTCACCAATTCCAATAGATAAAATCAAGTTGTAGTCATAACGCTTCATTTTTAACTCAAGAAACACTAAGTCACAAAGAAAATAACGGAATAGAAGAAGATCTCCAGAGAGAAGGCGCTGCTTTTTTGAGAGAAAGAAGTCTAGGGTTCAAGTTCACACTATAGTGAGAGAGATTGGAGCCTTTAATATATACATTTAACTGTAGGGATGAAATCTTGATTAATCAACAGTAGGTATCTATTCTTGCAAGTAAGACGTGTTCATCCACATATATCGCATTATTGAAACGCGACTTCAGTTACAAAGTCCTTATACCACATATAATACAAAAGTAGGGTCTTTTTGTTGTTTGCGATGTACCCTTTTAAGAGAAGTGAAGTTAGTAATATACCTTTTACATCTACTATCTGTCCAATAAACAAGTTGGGTTGTGGGAGTACATTAGATTGGTTAAAAGTAAAACTTTATTATAACTTACTGAAAAAACTACTAAAATAAGCAAAAAAAATTACTTTATTTAGAAAAATTGAACAAAAATAGGTTGATCCGGTCCATTGAATGGGTTTCAATTGAAACTTTTTATGCATAGAACTGTTTCCATGGGTAAAGCTAGAACTGGAATTGAATAAAACCTAGTATAGCCATGTACCATGAATGTGTGACGCATGTGCAATTCACGTGCGATGAACATAGAGTATCTATATATAGGTATCCAATAGAACTAATTTGTTAGAATTAGAAATATTATTTTAGCAGCATTTCTTTTTCAATATGAACATATATCTTCCTACAAATGGGTGGTACCTTTCCTTACATGGCATTGTATGAAAAAGGTTCTGCCAAAATCAACTTGGAACTATGAAAAGATGGACTAGGCCTCAATAATCATGCCAAAATGGATATGAAAAATGTGAATATCGAGATCTTAGCAAATGAAGATGCAAATGAATTGCAGATGAGACCAAACACGTCTGGATGAAAGCAAAAAAATCTGAGACTTGGAGGTTAGGATTGAATGGAAATGTTCTCATCTGCACTGAGAAAAATCTGATCTGTGTTGAAGATGAACTGTCAACTCCTGTGGAATTGGGAGAAGTTGTCCCTATTAATGTTGATGAATAAGTTTCCATCACTAAGGGGCATGAAAGCCCTTGATGCCATGTTTAGCAAAGTAGATTGGTTTTGGACAATACTTGACAATAGTATAAAAGGAAGACAAAAGCAAGAACATTGTCAATATATTAATATAGACTCCTCTTCACAGACTTTGTTGCCTCTCTATGCTTTCTCTCTTTTGTTTTTCCAAATTCAAGTGAAACAAGTGAATACACATATAATTATAGAGCCAAAACCATTTGAATTCAAAAAAACAATGGACAAGTGATATGATTAGATGATAGAAAGTGACCACAATCCTTTGCAGACACTCAAGGCCAATAATCACATGCCAAGTGGATTTAAATGATCCGCCTCACAAACATAGTTCAATAAAAAAAGTACAGATAAGCAAGGACAAACTCAAAGGTGTCACAACAACCTAAAAAATCGGATTGGAAGTCGAAGATGTTCGGTTTTGTTCGAAAACAATTTTAACCGAAGCTTCAAATCCACATTTTGGAGGATATACGCTTCTGGTGGATGAATGATGACTACTAGCAGACTCTAGATGACGAGCAGAAGTAGCTAGTACCACGCGTAAAGCACACACACACCGCCAGAGTGGTGGCTCGTGAATCAAATATGCAGACGGAGAATCAAGGGCGTGAGTGCACGTGGATGAGGTTTAGCCCACGGTGAAAAAATATCGATTGTTCCTTGAGCAATTTTTGACCTCCCGGTGGTATTGGTGGAGGAAGGTTTTCCATTGGATGTCTATGTTGGTTCCTGTGGTTGCTATATCCATTGGATGATTTAAGACAGCTTGTAGTGGCCTAAATCTGTAAGACTCATATCTCATTAAAATACGAACCGAGAGATTGGTTTGCTCGATTCTGCATTCTAACACTCGAATTTACAATTGAGATTTTGTATTATTTGCTATTATTTTGACATTTGACTTTTGTGATAGTGTTTATGTGTTACTTGTTGTGATATCATCGTTTGTGTCATCTTGAAAATCATTTATATATAAGTTGATTTGAACTTGCATTTGTTTGTGGGGTTTACTTTGTTTAAAATCTTTTCGAAAGTAACATTATTTGCTATTATGGATTCTCGAGTTAAATATTAAAATTCAATGATAAGGGAGATTATTCAATTTGGAAGCAAAAAATCAAAGTTATTTTAATTCAAGAAAGAGTTTTTAAAACTCTTGATGACCCAGAAAATTATAATGATTTATTAAAAGCTAGACTGGATGAAATTGTTGAGATGAAATGAAATTTCACATACTTTTATCCTGTTGCATTTATCTGATGATGTGTATGACAAGTTGAGCAACATAAGACTTCTAAAAAATTATAGAAAGCACTTGATATGATATTTTTGGAAAAATCTTTACCCAACAAGATTCATTTGCTTCAAAAACTTTTCAACTTTAAGCCGGACCTAGGAAATGATCTTGAATCCAATTTGGATGACTTTAACAGACTCGTTATGTGTTTGGTCTACGATGATAAGAAATTTGATAACGAGTATCTAGATGTTTATACTTTTGATTGCTATGTCGATATTGTGACTGATGCTTTGAGGGCTAGGGA
>CAIGRP010018262.1:0-23523 GCA_903798385.1 Fraxinus cuspidata
ATTACACATTCTTTAGTAAAATAATATTTTTCATCACATCAATAATTTTTCCTTCTTTTTCAACCATACATACTCCATCAATCTACTATTTCAGAATACATTCTTCCAAAATAACGTGGCTCAAACGCACCCTAATTTTCACTTTAGTCTTTAAAGCTTAATCAAATACACCCTTAAATATATTATTATACAGGATTACTTAATTCATAAGTTTGTCCAAGGGGGGACCCCTACCCTTAGGCTGGCCTCACCATATCCTGGCAAAGATTTCTTCAAATCTTAAGAGCCTAATCCCCCCAATTTCTATTGGCTAAACTGATCAAACCTCAGAAGACACTGACACAGTAAGAATTCAACTCAAAATCAAACTCAAAACTGTATCCAGCTGGACATAAAATCTCAAAAACACCCCCAAAATATCTGAACCAGTTGGACCCCACATGTCCAATCTTTCGACCACAAAACCTCTTCTTCAACTTCTAAAATAAGAAAATAAACTACCAGGTCGGTTCTCCTCCTCCTTCCTCCCCCTTTCCTTAATCACTTCAAATTAATTATTTGTTTCTTAGTACTTTTTCTTGTCTTGAAAATATGTGTAATAGAAAACTGGGGATTGCTACAGTGATAGTTGAACAGGAAATGGAAAGTGGAGGACAACCCTTCACCGCCTTATTGTTCTTGGCTGATATTTTTGGCTTTGGGGCGGCGACAATACCTATATATGTATATATGCAACCTCACCACCTCTCAGCGGCCATTATTCACCAATTATACACACCACAAAAATCCCACCGGGATTTCCTCTCTAATCTGCTCCAAAATCCCAAGAAACTAATTCAAGAACATATTTTGATGATGGATCATGAAGATTGATTATAAAAGCCTATTTTCTTATTCTTCTTCTTCTGGGGAGTCTGATATTTCTACACCGCCTCATACGATGCCATTTTCTTCATCAGAATCCTTCCCTTTGCCTTTATCAGTGGTATCTCCATTTCCTAAACCATCAGAGCCCTCACCTTTAAAAAACTCTGATTCTTTTCCACCCCAATATGAATTCAAAGGCGTTCCAATTGGAGAAACTGCAGCTCCGAATACTGTAGGTGGTTCTGGGGATTTATTCGGTATGCCACAGCCTATGGAGTGCTTGCATGAGACCCCAATTCCTCCATTCTTGTCCAAGAGTTTCGATTTGGTGGATGATCCTTCATTGGATTCTATAATTTCTTGGGGAGCAAAGGGCAACAGCTTTGTTGTGTGGGATCCTGTGGAATTTGCTAGGATTATTTTGCCAAGGAATTTCAAGCTCAACAATTTTTCAAGTTATGTTCGGCAACTTAATACATATGTGGGTATCCATTTAATTTAACTCTGGGATGTTCATGTTCTTGGTCTACATATCTATTGATTCTTAATTTATTTGTTTCATTGCTCTTGCTTTTGTATGTATATTCTTCTGTAGTTTTTGTGTTTCTTCTATGTAATTTTTGGAATCCGTTTCTTGTAATTGTATTTAGCTTGATGTAAATGAAGCTGTAGATCATTTTTAGTGCTGGTGTATCACAGGATTTTTGTACTGAAAGATGGAATGATGTAATTTTGTATTTAATACAATATATTTCTTTGAGCAATTTTAATGTTGGATGGACTTTTTTGTATTAAAATTTTGTGTAATCTTGGTGATATTTTGGGATTGTTAAAGTGATGTGATCATATTAGTAGATAGTGTGTCATCGTTCATCAATCCAACCTGTAGATCGTGCTGAGATGCTACAATTTTCTCCTTCGAAAATAAAAACTCAAAATCTCCCTGGAATGGCTGCTGAAATTTGGAGGTTCATCTATTCACAGGTAGTATTTAAAGCTTTGGTGGACATTTCCCGAGTTTTATGCATCTAATTACTCTCTTTGGGACTGAAAGTACTGTACTGATTTGTGTATGTTTGTTTAGCACAATGCTGCTCCTTATACTCGTGGAAATTGACATCTAATTACTTTCTTTGGGACTGAAAGTACTGTACTGATTTGTGTATGTTTGTTTAGCACAATGCAGCTCCTTATACTCGTGGGAATTGACCGTGTGGATTTTGACTTGTGACTGTGTAGTTATTTTCTTAGGACAAAAACTTCTTTATTCATGGTGAATTTTGTTTGACGAACATTAATTTGTGACTGATTTTGGGTACTTGCATACAGGGATTTCGTAAAATTGATTCTGACAAGTGGGAGTTTGCCAATGAAGGATTTTTAAGAGGGAAGAGACATTTATTGAAAACGATCCTGAGACGAAGAAAACCTCAATCTCTGCAGCAGATTGGAAGCTTGTCTGGATCATCTAGTGAGGCAGGGAAAGCTGCATTGGAAGATGAATTGGAACGTTTAAGGAAAGAAAGAAGCTCAATGATGCAGGTAGTGGTTGAAATGCAGCATAAGCAGCGAGATACAATTCAGCACATGGAAACTGTTAATGAAAAGCTCCAGGAAGCAGAGGAGAGGCAGAAACAAATGGTTTCGTTCTTGGCTAAAATATTTCAGAATCCAGCCTTTATAGCTCGTATTCAGCGAAAGAAGCGCAATGGCATGACTTCTCCAAGAAGTAGATTTTTAAAACGTCAACATGAATCAGGTACATCTGAGTTGTCCCTTGAGGGGCAGAATGTGAAGTGTAGACCCAAACTAAGAGATTTTGCGGTGGCTTCTGAACCTTCGGAGTTCAATCCCGATACAGTCAAACAACTTCCTGATTATCCTTTACAAAATACGGGAGAAAACCTTGCTTTTGGTGAAGTGAGTGTTCCGTTTCAGGTTGAAAATACTGATTACAATGAATCGGTGCTGGTAACTCAGGAGATGGCAGGAGTTCCAAGTATGAACCCACTAAATCAGTTTAAAATAGGAAAGAATGTAATGAATCCCGAGCAGCAAGTCACTCCCGAATATGACATCTCTTTCCCTGAGGACTTGGCTAGGGAGAAGAATTTTCTTGAAATATCATCCCCAGGAATTGAAAGTATGGTCAAAGAAGAGGTCGAATGGAACTTAGGTTTTGAAGCCAGTGATGATATATCTAGTTATACAAATGAGTTATGGGGTAACCTTAGCAATTATGAGATGATGCCGGAATTAGGTGTTTGCAGCAGCGTATCTGACGTTTGGGATATAGGTTCACCTCAGCCCTGGGGAATTTCAGGCATTGAGACGTGGCCAGACGAACACTCCGCCATGAGCTAGAGAACCAAGCTGGCCAGCCTAGATATGAATGATAGTTCACATAAAATGGACCCTTAGGGTTTATAACTGCTGCTTTAGTATACTACAGATTGGTTTCCTTTATATATAATGAACAGCAATACATATATTAATTTGTTATTAAGTTCTTTATTTTCTCTTTTTTACATTTATTTTTACAGCTATTTCTGTTAATTTCAAGATGGCCATTTTATTATCGTGCTTGAACTGCGTAAATTCATGACGAGAATATGCTGAAATTTCCTGCTAACAGATGTATTTGAAGTTAAGGATGTGCAGGTTTTGGGACGATTATAAGGTGAAGTCGGACCATGGCAGGAGTTTGTGTTTTTTATGAGTCGAGCAGTCCATGATGGGTAAGATATCTCAATCTAGAAAAGCACATCTATTTTCTTGCTAAGCATGGTCATATTCCTTGTCCAATCTGAGAAAAGATCCGCTAAATTTTCATTGTTAGTTGAGAAGAATTGTCGATATGATCTAACTACAGTTTTATATGCAATTGCATAGTAACAAGTTGAACGCAAGTACGATAAGTAAATCAACAAACAAACAAACAGTGTTCAGTCCCTCTCGTCCATGCGTGAATCAACATCTCCTTATTAAGATCGAGATCTTGAAAGCTCACCTCCTTTTAAAGGGCTTTGATTTGCTTGAGTTTGCATTCTGTTATTGACATACAATCTTTGGCTAAACAACAGTTTAAATGGGATGTAAATGTGGACTTTAAGGTTCTGTTAGAATGATAACTTCTCTTTGGATTCTCAAAAGTTCATGTAAACTATTATTTACCCTAACAAGATCGAAGAAATATATGATTAAAAATGAAACGAAACTACTGGAAAATAATTCCTTGAGCAGCAGCTCAATTTGTCGCACCTCCGGGATAAGCAACATTCGATGAGCTCCAAATTTTAAAGTACAAGAAAGAAGAGGTAACGGGAGTCATATTGCATGACAAGACAGAATGAAAAGTAAACACAAAAGAGAAAAGTCATGTATCTAGTGAGTAGTCACATCCTTTACGATTACAAATTATAATCAGTGTGAGACCACCTCTCATCATATATAATATACCCAATTTCGACTGGATTTTGATAATTCATAAAAGTCATATTTATTGCCGCAAATTAACATTAGCCACATAGGATCAAAATTAGTTTAGATTATCTAAGTCGTCTTAAATTACCCTCATCTTTTATTTAATTAGCCCTTATTTAGTGAAAATTAAAATTAAAATTTTAATCAAAGTCAAAATCAACCATTAATTTTAATCAACGTTTCATGGGATGCACAACTTCTCAACACACATTTCATCAAATTTTATCAAAATATATTATAAATCTAATTTTAATTCTTACCAAACAGGAGCTTAAAATAATTTTAACATAAACTATGATAGAAAAGTAGGGGCGATATTAAGTCAGCTAAGGCGGTTGATAGTCGCAATAACAAGATTATTTATTAATATTTAATTAAATAATGTTTAAAAAAATTTCAATCAATATATAAATACACTTAAATGTGAAAAAATTATATACATTTAAAAATATAATCAAATACAATATAAAATAATAAGAAAATAATACATTTTTTAATCATACATGTACGATCAATTTTTAAATTTTTTACGAATTCAAACGAAACAGTTTATACGTAAAGCGTGATTAAATGGTAAAGTCAAGCTCCGAGTTTAGGCGAAGGTTATGTAAAATTTCGAAAATAATATTTTTAAAACAAAAACTATTTTTCACCACAAAAGAAAAAGTATTTTTCAAACTTTTAAAAGAATAAAGAACAACACTTAAATTGTCTAAATTTTTTAAAGAAATTATTTCGAAAACGAAAACTAACAATATATAATTGTTTAGTTATTATTTATTGTAATGAAAAATTAAACAAAAAGTAGAAAAGCAAAGAATAGAACTTCATACCTCCAATGTACTAAATGTCCCTTTTACCATATGAGCTACCCTTCTTTTTGTTGAACATTGGTACAATTATTAATTAATATTTAGTTATTATTTACCATGTTTAAAAATTAAAAGAGAAAATGTTGTTGAAGGAAATCGAATGCAAGTATCTCACATGGAAATGCATCCTCTCCCAAATGATCTACACAACATTTCAATATATATATATATATATATTTCATAAATCTTATTTAATTTTTTTCCCGACGGATCCAGCACAGGCGGCCGCGCCGACTCGTCGGGTGCTGAATCCGCCCCTGTAGAAAATCATATATCAGCTCATGATTTAGCAAACCTACAAGATACATGATGATCCCTCTCAAGATTTTATGGCCACGCCCAAGCCAAAATGTTCATGTATGCACCCTCTCAAATTATATCATCCACTAATTTGCCGATAAAGCAGCTACCTATCAACTTCCAGACATGTCCTGAACCCATCATTCTTGTGGGAATCATACTATCTTGCAAACTAACATGATTATAACAATACTTGACTAAGTACTTTATAACGAGTTATTTGCATTATTTTAACAAAATGAAGAACTCTTTTATATAAATCAACCTTCCAATTCATGTGGATCGGTGGTTTGAGTGATTCCATGATACCAGAAGAAGAAGGGCGTTTCCATGGCTCCCTGCAGTATGAATAACTGAAGTGAGTTAAAAAGTTGATGTTTAAGACTAAGCCGTTATCTCGGGGTTCGAGAGCGTGGGAACAATGTAGTCTCCAGAGATCGAGCTCTCCCCAAAGCTGCTCCCGCTTGACTGCCTCTGCAGTCCGATCGACGGCGGAAACCCCGCGCCCCCCGATTCCCTATTTGTTATAGTTACAAACTAGGTTCTAGATGAACAAATCCAGTGGCATACCCCTAAAACTAATTTGAGGCTTATGACTTATCCAAACTTCAGATATTAGTAAATGAGACCATATTCACTCACTTGGCCCAGCAGGTTTCAATTAAAGCTGCTACTTGAGGTTTCATGTCAGATGGAATTTCAAGCCGTTTGCCCTTGAAACCAACAGCTGCTACAACCTAGAAGTTCAAGAACATATATTTAAACCTCTTCATAGAAATGAGCTTGAGCAAAGAACAAAAAGAAACATAAAACACTGCAAGAACCCAGACGAACCAAGAAATAGAATTAACAAAAGGATTTTGGTAGTGGTACTGGTACATTAAAATATGTACCTAAGGGTTTACACCCCGCACATGGGGGTGGGACTCACTTAAAAAAAAATATATATATTTAAGTGGGTCTCATCCCATGTGAGGGGGGAGTAAGCCCTTAGTTACACCCTTATGTACCACTAGCAAAACTACAAAAGGATTTTGCGCAGAAAACAGTTATGTAAAAACTTGGAAACTCAATAAAATTGCGATCTTTGAGAGGATACCATTGGTGTTTTTGTTTCTTCGTTTCCTTTTTCAATTTTCAGGTTGATGGTCAGAATATTCTTAAAAAACCGCTCCAAAAAAATAAAATAAAATAAGGAGGTTAAGTACACATTTCAAAATTCATTGTTAGTCGAGCCAAAAAATATAATAATAGAGAAGTCATTTGTTCATGACACTCCAGACAATGCAGTCATATTCCACATGTTGAAATTACCAGATCAAACCTAACATAACATTTACTTATGGACCTTGCGGTAAACAAGAACAAATATAAGCGCATGTCTGGAGGAGAATTTCAAAATCAATTTTTTGACCCTTTTTGGTCAACTTGGGCCCACACGTGAGAGATTTGGTCAAGACAAGTGGCTGGAAATTGTTGGAAATGGTGGCCAACGCCAACGGTAGAAAAATGGCTGCCCAACGGTAGGAATTTTAATATTAAACATTTCCAGACAGGCGATAAATAAGGAGAGATCTTAGCACGCCAGTAAACATGTAGCAGAGAAGAAAGGACTAGCAACAACACAAACACTGATTTCTTTCACAACTCTCCAGCATTCCTCCTTTTCTTTTTCATTTACTCATTCATCTTTTTGTAAAGGGAGAGGGGTGTTTGCTTGACAGCCTAGATTACAATGCAACTTACTTTCTCTTAGAAAAAAATATAAATTATGACCTATTAATATAACTTTCAGTCAGATATAAAATATATGCAAAATGACAGAATCACACGTGATGCATCTCATTCATGATATCTAGAAGGTCAATAAATGCTGCCCGACAAATAATAACATGCTACTCGGTGACTTCGACAATTTGAGATCAATCAACAGTTTCCAGTTTATGTTCAAAGTTTCCCAGTATTCCCATAGTTAACACTTTCCATAGGACAAATCCTGTCTCCCTCTGGCCCAGCTTGACATATATATTTTGCCTACCACAACAGCAAGGATATGAGGCTTGAATTCCAGCATTTTATCTAGGTATATGTAACGCATTTTACAAACCTGTGCAGGATTTAAATTTCCCCAAGGTTGCTGCAAAGTTGCCAGCTCCCACAATATCACACCAAAGCTGTATACATCTGATTTCTCATTTGGTGGTTCATCAAGGAGAACTTTGGGTGCCATCCACTCCGGCTACCAAATTGCGAAGAAGAGAGATGAATTGCCCAAGATCAGCTAAAGATTCAAGGCATTAGATAATTGTATAAAAGCAATTGAACTTACAGTTCCAGCAGCCGACTTTGATGAAAGAAATGTGTTTGCTTTCAAACGAGAAAGACCAAAATCACAGACCTGATTAATACATTAACCAGGTAAGGTAATGAGCATACGAGAGTATTTTTCAATAAAAAAATAAAAATATGTATACATGCAGATATTACTGGCTCCATGAGTTTGAAAATGAGCACATGCAGCCCTCTTATATAGAACCAAATTTTACAATATCAGGCAACTTTTAAGGATTAACAGAAAAATAAATAAAATATTATAAGAGCGTGCCATTAATTAGTTACCCAGAATCGACGGGACATAGCCTCCGCGGAGGCAGACGAGGTAGAAGCTCGGGATGCGGATTCATCAAGCATGTGATTCAAGAAATTAGGGTCATCAATGAAGGTAGCTTCAGAAGACAGCCGAAGAGCCATAGCTAGCTGCAATTGGGAACTCTCCTCCGTTTGTTGAGCCCAGCTCTTCGAAGAAGACGAGCCTCCACCGCCGCATCCAGACACCTCCGCAGCCTTCACCCTCATTTCAACGCCTCATCCATCGCTCAAGTGCCCAAAAGCCGTTATCTCGGGGTTCGAGAGCATGGGAACATTGTAGTCTCCAGAGATCGAGCTCTCCCCAAAGCTGCTCCCGCTTGACTGCCTCTGCAGTCCGATCGACGGCGGAAACCCCGCGGCCCCGATACTGCTCTATGGCGGTTGAATCATCCGCTGATTAATAATGTCCCTGTCAAAGCCTCCTCTGTCCGTCTTTACTTTACCCTTCTCTCCGGAATGAGACTCGTAGTACGGTCCACAGCTTGCGGCAGAGAATTTCAACTCCTGCGACGGTGGCTCGTCAGGAACTTGGCTTAATAAAGTGTAATTCAGTCGTCGGCCGGGCATTTCCATAGAACCAATTTTTCAAATATTGAAATGCAAATCATAAAATCCTACACACTTTCAAGTCTAAAGCTTTTCTTCTCTCGTGTGTTGTCGGAAATAATGGATATTTAGAGGGTGATATTTAGCTCCGTTTGATTCTTGTTATTCTAGAATGAGAATGAAAAATAAAGTCTTTATTGCCCCCACAAGAGAGATAAATTTAAAATTGATGACTTTATGTGATGGATAACGATCATATTTCTCATTTTTATGAATGAAAAATGAAGAGATAAAAATTTAAAATTGATGACTTGATGTGATGGATAACGAGCATATTTCTCATTTTTATGAATGAAAAATGATAAACAAATGGGGGCTAATCTAGCCTTTACCTTACTCTGAGATATGTTTGGTGGAGATTAAATTAAATTTTTAATAGATTTTGATAGAATTTTTTGAAACGTGCGCTTGAAAAGTTATGGAAACCATGAAAGATATGATTAATATTGATTGTTTGACTTCAAATCGAATTAAAATCAAATTTTAATTCGGGCAAGGGGCTTAGTCAAGTTTTTTAAAAGGCATGTTATTTTCGTACGTGGCAAGCTGTGAGAGCACTACTCTTGTGCAATTCGCATGTAACTTGCACAAGTTGACTTGCGAGTCGAACGAATTAGCTCGTGAATGAGTTATCAGTTCGCAAGTTGAGGCTAGACGAGCTAGTGGTTGAGCAGTGCAGAGTTAGTGAGTTACTTTATGCAGCCGTGTATATTGTATTTGATGGTGTCATCAAATCCTCAAATTTAAAATTCAAATTTCGAATTTTGATTTTTCTTTTGTTGAGCGTGAGGTCTATAAATAGAGACGGATAATAAACTGACTTTAGACCTTTTTGAGCCGCATTTATAGAATATATTTTGAAATCGTAAATTAACGAAGAATGTATGATTAAAAATGAAAGTTTTTGAGTTGTGTTTTAGAATTCTCTAACATCTCACTACTCCCATGTAATTCCATCTTTCCTCGTACCAGTTATTTTTATTAGCAGTTTTTATTTCTAAATTTTCTAAAAATATTTGTTATATATTTCATGGAATACATGAACCCCTAATGAAGGACGTTGACCCCTTTTTTGATTATTTCAATATTCTCTTCTACAATTTTACTCGAGCCTACTATCTTACAATATTAGAAAATATCGTTATTATCGAATCGACAACCATTGAATTTAACGATGAGTTGAGGTAGTACTTTATGTAAAGAGACGGAAAAAAAACCTTGTGAACCTAATGGTAGTTTATGTGAGTGAAACCTCCAGTTTCTTTGTGACCCTTTTTGCGTTGTAGCAACCGCACCCAAGGTTCGATGTTTAGGTATGGTATTTTGAGCTATTTGTGTGGGACAAGGTTAAACCTCTACGAGCCGTTGCCGATGTTGAGAATTTATTGTACGGATTGCACGTGGTTCCAAGATATTTAGGTCAATTTTTGTATTTTTTTGGTTTGCCCCTGTTCTTTGAGGTTGAATCTTGTGCGATGTCATGATTTGATATTTAATCTTAAAATGTCAATCTTATTAAAATGAGTAGTCAAAACTCTTATATGTTGATCTATATTTCAATATTTAACTGTTGTGAGATTTACCATTAAAATGTCCGCAAAAGATTGGAGCTCGTTTGAGTTGGTCAATCTTAAAATCCGTGTGCTCATTTTGTAGTCATAATTGAATCGAACTGTTAGTTGAAATTTAATAGATTTTGATACCATGTTAAAACTTGGAATCTCATCTTAAAATGTCTTATTAAGAAGAGTAGCCAAAATCATTATATATTGGTCTGTATTTCAATATTTAATCGATGTGATTTTTTGTTCAACTTATTTGTGTAGAAGGAATGTATAAGATGTTGTTTCCTATTCTTTATCCATTTTTACTATTTATATAGCTATATTATCTCGACAATTCTACATCATAAATTAAGTTGTCTTTTTGTTCCCAACTTATTTTTCAATCATAAACTATTTATTCCCCATGCCATTGTTTTCCTACACTGCATTGAATTCTCTGACTTCACAAACTTCCTATTATGTCTGTCTCAGTGGGGTCAATTCTCAGAAATAAATGCCCAAGTCCATTATTTGTAGTTCTGGGGAAAGCTAATAACTAATTTTTTGTGCAGATTTTAGTGCATTGATGTTTCGTGATGGTTAAATCTTTCTCTGTTGCATTTCCTGTTCTGTCCTGTTCAATCCACCACAGGCCATAGCGTGAACATACAAAAGAAAAGTTCACTGATTTTTTTATAAATTAACTCTATTAAAA
Source organism: Fraxinus cuspidata (assembly GCA_903798385.1). NCBI lineage: Eukaryota > Viridiplantae > Streptophyta > Magnoliopsida > Lamiales > Oleaceae > Fraxinus > Fraxinus cuspidata. The sequence goes on from CAIGRP010018262.1 coordinate 11,037, forward strand.
ATAGAATTGATATCCTGCGCCAAGTGGACGATAAAAACTCCCAATTGATGTGACAAAAGAACTTTAGTTATGATTCTTGCTATGTCATTCACTACATTTTTTACACCTCGGACACCAAAATTTAGAAAATCAGTCGTAGATTGTATTTAAGATCGAAATTATATCTTTTACCATAGTAAAAACAGTGATTCTTGTGCTGTCATTTGCTTGTCGAAATAAAATTGCAACTAGAAAAAGAGAACTTACTTCAAAATTTCATAATCATAAACGTTTATCTTACGGTGTTGTGCTTTGGGAAACAAACACGAGCCTCTGTGATCACTTGTCCAATTTACACGAGAACAGATTCATTCGAGATATAACTCGAATTCTTATGATTAACCTAAAAGAATAACAGCATTCTTTCTACAAGCGAAGAATAGTACAAAGTAGTATAGGTGAAAAATGTGAGGGGAGGAAGAAACTGCGAAGAGAGATTTCCGAAGACGACGCCTTCCAACGCACTAAGACTGGGGAATGAATGTCCCAATATAACCAAACCCAGCAATGAAAAAGGCTATTGCTTGAGCAAAGAGGTAGATGAAATAGTGGTTTCTCCCGAATGCCATGTCATAGCACCCACAAAAGAAGAGGTAAGCGCCTGCACCAAGCTCTAACAAATGGAGCCTGAAGAAAACAAACGAGTTAATGTTTGAGCCTATTATGGATGATACCCAAATTCCTGCTTTCGATTCCAATAATGATAAAAAAAAAAGCAATACAATCGTGTGTATATATTATACCTCTCTCCGATCCTTAATCGAGGTTTCTTAAAAGCTTTAGCGGCTGATTTTAACTTATGAGCATCCCCAAGTTTCTCAGTGACTACCCATTCATTCACTCTCCCAGCCTCCAACAAGCCAATGAAGGTAGCTTTAGTCCGATGTAGGGACATGACATTCTCGTAAAGGATCCAGAATACCAGTAAATGGAGTGACCTACATGTTTAATATAACAAATATGAAAGAACCTTAATGAAATTCAATTGTAGGACTACACAAACATCTTGTATTAGGCCAATAATAAAATCTTGTTGATGTTCCAACTTAATTTCTCCTTCTTTTTTGTATCAGATTTGTTTCATTCACACTTCAGTTCATAAAAAAGACAGTTGTACGTATTTTTCAAAATGAACGCGTATTGCCTACAATTTGCGCACATAACCACTTTTTCCAGCACTTCTTTGGCTTGATACACCAAATCGAACGCAGATAAAAGGAGCCTAGGATAAGAAACCAAACCTCGGAGTCCCAACTGCATTGAGTAAGGTAATGATGGAAGGTATGTATACTGCTCCCCACTTCGGAACCTCAACTTCAGGTACTAATACGGTTGCAGGTAATACAACACAGTAAAACACGAATGTGACTATATGGGCTACGATCTTTCTGACGAAGAAGAAACTGTATATTACATGAACCTTCTTCCACAAAGACACTTTCTACAAACAAAAGAGAGAGAGAGAGAGAGAGAGAGAGAGAGGTTCGATCAGAAACTGGGTTTTTTTAGCTCATTCCATAATATTGAGGATCAGAGGAAGGGAGTGAGGAATTAACCTTGTTTTTTACAATCTCCATGAACATTTTTCTGAAAAGATTTGCAGGTCCACAAGACCAACGATGTTGTTGATAGCGATATGCCTTGAATGTGCTTGGCAATTCATTTTTCACCTTAGTGAAGAAAAAAATTCGAACAGAAGATCAGTTCACGAATGATACGTAATGCCAAATGTACATGATCTTCATTCCTTACTATAACATAGGTAAGGGCAAACTGCAAGTTTTCAGGTACGAGATATCCATCCTAGTCAATATGGGCGTTTTCACCCCGATAAACTCCACTTAGCCTTTTCCCTCTACGGAATTTTAGTAATAGAGACTAATAGCCTTTTCTCCGTCAAGTGGGAAACAACTTCAACGATTATGCTTTATGAAGTTATGTAGTTAAAAGAACTTATTTACATGATTGGAACAACAAAATCGCGTCTTTTTGATAATTGGCTATCAAGATGAAGTGTGTGTATATATACCATGAGGGAACCGAGGTACAAAAACTTCCATCCTCTAAGACTAGCTCGGACAGCCAAATCCATATCCTCAACTGTTGTTCGATCCTTCCATCCTCCAGCTTCATCAATGGCTGCGATTCTCCAAACTCCGGCCGTTCCTTGTATTTATACAAGCACAAATTTTATGATGCCATAAGATAGGCATGCTCAATAGAAGTAATAACAAACTTTAGCAAGTTTTCGCTAAGTTTAAACTCCAAGAATTAATACATTATTAATAGATACGAAATAGATAATTAGACTCGAGATTACCATTGAAGCCAAAAAACGCATAGGTAGATGACCCTACTTCTTGCTCCACAGTAAAATGGTAGTCTAATGACATTTCTTGCATTCTTGTCATCAAGCATTCATCAGCATTTACTGAAAAATAAAATCCCACATAAACAAATAATAAATTAATAAAAAATTAGTATCACAAAACTAAGTGGTGTTTGGTGGGGATTAAAATTATATTTTTAGTAGACTGTGATAGAAGTTTTTGAAATGTGTGGTTGAAAAGTTGTGAGACTAATATTGATTATCTCACTTTAACTTAGATTAAAATCTGATTTTAATTCGAAACAAACTCGGCATAAATGAAAATTGTCTGTTAACAGAGGGTAGCTGAGGTCCACCACTCGTAGCACATCACATGCAATTGCTTGGCCTTAGAAAGACCAGACAGAATGACAAATATACCCTTATCATTATTACTAACTCCAAAAATGTACTCCCCTTCCCTTTGGAGAATGAAAGATCTTCTGGTCTTGCACTCCATATTTGGATTTTTAAAGCTACATGGCAGCATTTTTTCACTAAAAATAAAAAAGTTTTGTGGGGTTATTTATGTCCACCCACCAGACATGAACAAGTGTACATCAAGAAATCAAACACTTTGGATCACCTTTTAATGACATTTGTTCCATATGTACCCTCACGACCTTTTTACTTCCACCAGCAGAAACAACTTTTTTTAATGAGTCAAAAGAAACATTGAACTCAATGTTTGTAAATTGTACTGTCTAGTCTAATCTTCAGTCGAGTCCAACTCTAACTAGTATTATGAGACGAGTTACACGTGTCTAAAGCTAAAAAGCCAACTAAAGTTGTAGATGGCGGTATCTATGGACTAGTAAGATGTAACACAATCCTTGTCAATGTCTTGCCACCGACAGTTTCTAATATCACTTAGCAATTATTAATAATGTTACTATAAAGTAAATTAATCAAATCTTTATCATACAAAATAGTATGAAATTTTGAAGGGCGAGTTGTTACCAAACTTCCAACGGGCTTGAACGAGGGCAAGTTCCGGATTATGAACTAAGAAAGGGATGGTTTGCCAGAGGAAATCGGGTTCGGGTTGAAAATCGGCATCGAAAATTGCTACATAATGGCATAGTTTCACATAGGGGTGCTTTAATCCTTCTTTTAATGCTCCAGCTTTGTATCCATTTCTGTTGTCACGAATTTCATACTTGATATTAATTCCCTTGCCTGCCCACCTTTGGCACTCCAGTTCCACCAGATTCTACCCCCACAACAAAAGCAAAATTGATCAATTTTACAGGAAAAAAAAATGTATTCATGTATGTAGAAAGAAAGGGTTTAATGGGTTACCTTGATTACAGGATCCGTTGAATCGTCTAGAACTTGAATAATTATACGATCGGATGGCCAAGAAAGTCCACATGCAGCCCCAATTGAGAGTTGATATACCTATATATACATGTACAGAAACGCCATCAAGATTTTGCAAGAAATTTGGTGAAGAATTCAAGAATGAATGATGAAATATGAAGAGAGAAGAAAAAGGACCTCTTTTTCATTGTACATTGGGATTTGAACAAGAACCATGGGATAAGCTGAATTTCCCAGCTCTAAATCATCTCTCAAAGGCTCCCATTTATATCGTTTTTCTGGTTTTCTACCAAAAATTTTCACAAGAGTGATAACAATTCCCATGTAAACCCTCTCAATGAACAACATGACTGACATTATCAAGCATAAAAATACAGCAACTTTAAGCCAAGGGACGATCAATGGGGCTTTGATCTGACCCCAAAGTATGCTAAATTGCTCACTGATATCATCTCCAGCACCCTCGAATGTTGTTGTGGATGAAATCTGGTCCATTTTTTTTTCCCTCTGTGTTTGGGAGTGAAAAGAAAAAAAACAGAGGAAAACAGGGGACTTGATAGAAAAGTGAAGATCTGCTTGTGTATATATAGGGTTTTTCTTTGCCAAAACTGCAAGAATATTTATATTGTTTTGCTTTTGAGGGACGCAAGAGAAAAAATGGAGGTAGAGCTGGAATGTCAGAAATCACTAGCTCAAACCTTCCACAGTAATTTTACACAAAAAAACCCAATGCAGAAACTTTCGTGTCACACGCACGGAAAGGTGAATTAGAAGACTGTATATAGCGTCCAAGAAAGAAAATGATTACACTGTATCTAAGACTTTGACAGAAGACACCACTCACCAGCAGCTCGTAATAATGCAAACGTAGGCTTGGATCAGAGAGAGAGGAAGCAATGCAGAAAGAAAAAGAGAGAGATTGAGGGAGGGAGGGATATGGAGAAAAAGAGAGAGATAGAAGCTCTGTTTTGGCTTCAGGTTTAGGTTTGCTTCTCTCTCTGTTAAATGATTTGTATTAATCCAGGAACAGGATGTATTATTATTCGAAAATACGATGTAGAATCTGTGTTTGTAAATATGGATTATGTATGTAATGTAAGGTTTTGCATGGTAAGTACAACGGTCAATAACGTTAATATTTTTTAAACTTCATTTGAACATAAAAAGTGGGCGAATTTATGTTTGGACGACTCAGAATTAAAGAGGGAATAAATGAATGGGACCATCCAGGACCTCTAGAGCTATGTGAATAGACAAAAATGCCCTCCAGAACATGTGGTCAAGTTAGCCCTCAATTACAAGTTTATGTAACAATTATTATGCGCCCAGGTTGGCCCCTATTATTTGAGATTATGATCTTGTTTGATTCTCATTTTTTTAAAAATATTTTTTCTCTTTTCTTTTTCAATTCTACATTATTTATCAAAATAATATTATATGTAAATAAAAATTTTTTATTTTTTTAATCACACATTCTCGATCAATATAATATTTCAAAATACATTTTTTTTATAAAAAATGGAGCTCAAACACCCCCTATAATTTTTAAAATAGTATTTTTTTGAAAAATATGTGGTTAAAAATGAAAGAAAATTTTGAGTTTACATGTAATATTATTTTATTTGAGAATGTGTGATTGATAATAAGATAAAGAAAAATGAATTATAATGTTAATGAGGAGCCAAACGGGAGCTATATGTGTCCGTCAAAATATGTTTATGAGATTAAAAATTTATTTTAAATGTGTTTGAATAATTTTTTGAAAATACTTTATTTCAATATAAGAGTTTTATTGAAAATTGGCCTAAAATAACTTTTAATGAGTTTTTCTAAAAAAAAAAAAAAAACCAGTAACAAATTCAGAAATCCTGCCAAATATATCATATGTATAACGTGTAATATCCTTCCCTTTTCAACCCCACTCCCACCCCCACCCCCACCCCCACCCCCACCCCCACCCCCCCTTTTTTTGCCCTTTAGTTGTTGTGGGTGGGGGTGTAAAAGGTAGATAAGTGAGATTTATGTATATTAATTAAATATCTACATATATTATTCTAGAAGACGACAAAATAAAAATAAATTGTGTATAATATGCATATTAATTTATAAGTTTAATCTCTCTCACTCTCTCTCTTTTTTTTTATTTATTTAATATATAAGAGAGACTTTAGCTTCAACACATATTTAAGCATAAATAAATGAATACCTCATCCATCTATAGGTACTTTCGACCGCAAGAATACCGTAATAGATATAATGCATGTCCACGTTCGGTTAATTTGCCATATGAATAAGTTTAAACAACTTTCTGTAAAAGCTATTACATAGTTTGAAGAAAAAATTGTATCACATAAGTAGTATTGGAACATAGTATAGAAATGTACAAAAACTATACGAATTTGATGCGAGATTGATATAAACATGTTAGCTTTCTTATAACTCACATGTATTTGTGCTTTTATGATAAAAAGTATAATCCAAAACATAATTAGAAAAAAAAAAAAGTTAAATAATTTTTCATTTTTGGTTTGTTTCACATAAAACATGATACACTATGTCCACAAATTAAGCCCAAAACAAGATTTGACATCGAGGGTTAAGAATAATCAACCAGAACAAGAATTATGAAATAATATTATTTAGTCAAATATAAATTAGTAAGTTAAATTGGACAATATATAATTAAAGACAAGAATGCAAGATAGAAAATTTACTCGTCTCGTTCAGTGCATGATTGGCAAAGTTTAAATATAATCACATCAGGTCACACACACTTTTTATTCATACATTTTAATATTTTATATGATCCACAGTTACTGCTCACTTTTCATTCACGTATTTTGTGAGATCTACTACTTAAATTATAATTTAAACATTGTTAAACAAGCACGTCTTTTCTACTAAATATACCATTAATATTTTCACATCTCAAATCATTGTATGAACCTACCAATTTAATTAGTGACGTGGTTGTAATACTATTATCAATAGGAATAAAAATTGACAACAATTTATTAAGATCTTGTACGAAATAGGATGTGTATAAGAAATTGAGGTTTAAGCATGTAAAACATTGTCATTATCGAAAAGGATGAGACATGCGTTAGCATAGTAATAGTAACTAAATAAAAATGCCTTGATCAGTTATAAACTTGTCTCCATTCATTTCATAGAACGAGATTACAAGAGTGAAAATTCCGCAAAATAAATTATTTATCTCATTTTTTTTTTCGTGTATTTTATGAGTAAGGTGCTCGTACGATCATTCAAAAGGTGAATTTTATGGAGCTTTTATAACTAATATTAGAACTTGAAATAACCTTCCCCCATTGAGAAAAACGATTATTATTTTTATTTTGAGACCAAAACAACTTGAATGACAACTACACAATAGAAATTGAAAATTATATTTACTCAAATTAAAATGATTTAGCTTTTCTAGAGTAAGAACTATATAAACAATTGTTAAATTAAATGTAAAAATTTTGAAGAATAAAAACTTGATAAATGAATAACTTCGCTTACATGATAAAAATTTTTGGTCTCGACTCTGGTCGGTATGCTAAATTAATAATTTCGCTAAATACATAATATAATAATTTTATTTTAAAATTTTGGGGTTTAGTAAAAATATAAAATCATAATTGGTTAAATACGCAAAATTTTGTAATAAGACTTTTTTACTTGACAATTATTTTTCAATTCATTTTTTTCTTCTGAAAATACACCTCTAAATTTACTTTCTTTTTCTTTGTACCCAAACTAAAGTTAACATCGTCCCTTAAATAACAATTTTTATTTTATAGAAAATAATTATTCAAAGTTACGATTTTTGTAATGCTTCTTTCGGAAAAATAATAGGTAAAACACAGTTGTCATTTAAATGATAGTAATCCTCGTTAGGTTTATTCAACATCCATAGAAGAGTTGTGTTGTAGGTACATATTTATTTGGGTGGATTTTTTTGACAATTTTTTATTATCACAGGTCCCGCATGGGGCCCACCCATGTGAGCATAGTTAAAACTTCAGCTAAACCAATTTTTGTACATATGATTTTGCTCTCCATAGAATTACCTCTTCGTTGATGGGCTATCCCATCATCATATCATTTTCGTGGGATACGGGTGCTCGGGCATAAATCATATTTTGTAGCATTAGTTGGAAATGACTTCGAGTTTCAATTAATTATTCATTTATCGATAACTTAAGGGAATATTTTTTTAGATCCAAATATATTTATTTATAAATTTTTAACTGTACCGACTAATAATTACTCGAGTATTATTTTTTGCATTTTCAGCTTCCCACGTGAGTATATATTTATTTGACAAAGTATATTCGCTAGATTTTATTGCATCTTGGAATATATTTTATTTGTGTTAACAGAAAATATAATTATAAATTAATTATGTCCTTTTCGGCTTTTCGTCTTCAGGCTTTCAGTCTAGTTACAGCTAAGATAATAGACAGTTCGATTGATTGTGGTCAGCTCAAGACTTGCCGTTGAAATGTCAAATTAGTTGACTAGATGNATTTGACAAAGTATATTCGCTAGATGCATCTTGGAATATATTTTATTTGCGTTAACAGAAAATATAATTATAAATTAATTATGTCCTTTTCGGCTTTTCGTCTTCAGACTTTCAGTCTAGTTACAGCTAAGATAATAGACAGTTCGATTGATTGTGGTTAGCTCAAGACTTGCCGTTGAAATGTCAAATTAGTTGACTAGATGAAGAGAATTTAATTCAGTCAAGAAATTCCAATGATTTTAATATGCTAGCCCTGTTTATTTAACATTATTTCAAACTTTATTTTTTTAAATTCTTAAACCGATTTTTAACTATACATTCCCACTATAAAATATTTTGAACAAAAATTCAATACATTTTTCTACTTTTAAATCATATATTCTCCAAAAATTTATTATTTCAAAACTATTTTTCATTGAATAATGATAGACAAACAAGGGCTAAATTTTCTCTTGACTCGACTTAAAATTTAAGGGGCTGTTCTCTTTGTGTTTCAATTTTATGTTTTGAGTTTTGAATTCATTTTGAGTTTTGTGTTTTGAGTGTCCATTTTGAGATTGTTGAAAATGTGTTCTTTTTAACATTTTGAAAAATTGTATTGAAAGCATCCAAAACACACCACAAATAAGTTTTGGAAATTTTGACTTGATTATAACTGAAAACACTCAAAACGACAAATTTATCGTTTTGTGTTTTCCTTACAAAATTTTAACTTGTTTTCAAAAACGCGTTTTCGAAAATGGGAAAGAGAACGCGTTTTAGCTGTTTTGGAAAATTGAAAACAAAAAACGGCTTGAAAATTATAAAGAGAACATGCCCTAAGAAAAGTGATGTAGATCGAAATTTGAGTTTTGTCCGAGATCAATACTAAGTATACAAACACAGTATAATATTAAGAGAGAATTTCATCATTAATCCCCACGAGAAATGATATCTTTATGTAGGGGAAGAAATTATGCTTACCAGACATCTGAGCCATTTTTAGTTACAATAGTCGACCTCGATTTGTGTGTAACTTGCAACATCAATGATTTTTGATTGGTGGATTGAGAAGGCGGTGGTGGTCTTGTGATTATCTATGTCATGGATTTGCCGCCTACTCTACTTTATTTTCCTTCTAATTGACATTTTTGGGCGAATTAATCTAGTTGTACAATTAGTGAGTTGTCAAAATTCATGCCGTTGATTTAAAAAATATTTTTTAAAATGGATGGATGTAATTCCTATCAAGTATAAATTTGTAAAGAAAATTGTACAAGCAACATGATTGTTTTTGGGCAGTTGGAGACAAATTCTCTATCAATAAATGATTGCTGCTTAATTAGCTAAACTCGTCATTTCATGAGATCGTTTGGAGTATGGTGATCGAATTCTTACCTCCAAAGTGGATAAGTGATTAGAGGTGGCAATTGAGCCGAACGGCCGTAAAAAAGCTGCTCATGAGCCGCTAGGCCTCGTCAAAAGACGAGCCCGAGCCAGGCGAGCCAATGAGCTCACCCACAAGCCGAGCTCGTGAACTCATCCAATGCAGAGGGTTTTTTTTAAAGGGTTTATCTTTAAAAAAATAAAAAATTGACGAGCTCACAAGTCGAGGCTCGGCTCGTGACGAGCACAAATTGAGCTCGTGTGCATACAGGTCGAGCCGAAGATGCCACCTCTACATGTGATAGGTAACAATGTATGAAAGTTAAGAACATTTTATGTAATTAATATTTGGTGCACTTATTAAAACGTGGTGTCAATATGTTTAATCATCATTTAAACTAATTTTTATAAGAAAAAAAAGTTACGTATATTCCGTCTCCAACCTCTCAAAAATGGCTAAGACATGTCTAAACCAATTTCATTGGCACCATTCATTCACAGCCTTCACTTCAATAACACAGTTCATCCCGCTACACAGTTTCTTTTCAATTCCACCGTTAAGATCTCGTAATGAAAATTTCAATGCCCACTTCAAATAAACAAACAAAAAAAAGACGAAACGAAAAAGCAAAAAAATAAACAAAAAATTGAAATGATCCCTTCAAACCAACCTATCACTATTACAACCACATTGACAGCCCTTGTCACCGCCGCCACCATAACCCGAGAAGCTTGACACCAGATTGAACATAAAAAACTAAAGAGTCCTCTCATTGATCTGTGGTCTCAAGCAACTTTCTCCAATCCAAAAAAAAAAAGGAATTTTATTTTTCACCCCATATCTCAATTTTGCTGATACAGAGTTATATATTCTCTTCAGACCTGTACTCTACTTTTCATCTTCCTCTGTCTTGGTCAGTGGTCATCAACAATGGTTGCTAAACTTAGCTTCCTCCATCTTGGTCATAAAAAATGGTTACAAAATTTGGCACGTATTACTATTTAATAGAATAATGTTATTCATAGTGAAAATTATCGATAGCCATACTATGTGACATATTAGTCCCTTAATTTTTTAATCAATAATGCTCATAGATTAATGGATTAGATACATGCCACATAGGCATGACTACCGGTAGTCCTCTACATAATAATAGAACTGTGAAATACATTTCAATGGTCACGAAACATTCAGACGAGTTACTATCATTACTAGGATGGATTCCGTTTCATGCAAATTGTACACGTGATGGATAAAAATTCGACATGACACGGTTTAATCATTAAGTTACGTCATATCAGGGAAATAAAAAGAAAAAAAAAAAAATTTATTCTTCTTCGTGTAACACCACCACCTACGCAACAACCACCTATTTCCCATGTTGGACAGCAAACTAGAGCCCAAGCGCTAAGTTCAGGGTGCCTAGGCGCCCATAATGGAAGAAACGGTGGAATTTGGCCCAAGAAGCAGCACTACAGTCACGTCGCTCGAGCGTCGCGACAACTGCTCAACTGCTCTTGAGAAACATGGTAAATCATTGTATTGCATTGAGAGAATATCAAAGTGAGAGGATCCAGTTTATAGAGAGAGAGACCGGCATATTTTGAGATAGGTTGAGAGTTTTGTGAGATCATTTTGTACTTTATTGATATTGATCATAGTGAATTCTCCACCTCTGCCCGTGGGTTTCCCAGATTTGAGTTTCTACGTTAAATTTTGTGTTCTTGCGTGATCCTTTTTCATCTTGCTCATATTTTATTGACTTTAATATTCATAACAAGTGGTATTAGTTTTATCGCAAGGTTATTGCAAATTGGCTTATTTTACAACATATAACTTCTATAGCAAGTGTTGGGTTTTTTGATGCCCAATAAATTTCAGGCGAAAATGTTAAACCGTTTTATTTTGGATTATACTTCATAGGCCTCAGTCGATGAGTGAATTGAAATATGACACCACAATCGAACAAACCAGTCTTAGAACCTATTTAGGTTATTTAAAGTAATCTAATTTAATTAGTGTTACTCATGGCCCGACCCATTATCTTGGATGGGTTTTTGGTTGGCAGCCCACTTGGCCTCTATTACCCTTTAACCTAAAAGCCCACAATTGCTATTATATATTTATCGCCTCGTTACTGTTGTTAAAAAGTGTGTGAAAGTTTAGTAGCCGTGTGAGAGGAAAACAAAGTCCTTGCTTCGTGCTTCTTTTATATTTTCAATTTTTTAAGAGTAGTTAAATAAAATAATTACAATCATCATAAATATTTACTTGCTTTTGTCAAATAGAAGTTGGAAAAATTAGATTAAGTCCTAAAGTATAGTTCTTGTGGGAACGATAATCCGGACTCAAAGGTCCACTATATTACTTATTACGATATCGTACACTTGCGATATAAAAAACACAACAACACTTAAGAATACCATTTTCTTAGAAATATGTGTCAATTCGAGTGTACCAAGCCCTTGGCACCCATTTTTGCTTCAATCTATGGATAGAACGATCAAGCTTGCATGCATACCTTGTTGACTTTTTTGGATTCAAAACCTTCAAGTTGTGTCATATACACTTCCTCTTACAAGTTCTCATTAAGGAAAGCAGTTTTGATATCTATTTTCCATATTTCATAATCGTGATATGCATTTATTACAAGCAAAATCGAGATGGGCTTCAGCATGGCTACATGAGAAAATGTTTCATCAAAGTCAACACATTGCCTTTGTTTACAGCATTTTGCTACTAGCCTTGCTTTGTATGTATGGATGTTTCCATCTATGTCGACATTTTTCTTGTAAACCCATTTACAACATATGGGTTTTATCACATCAGGATGGTCAACCAAGGTTTATACTTTGTT
>CAIGRP010018270.1:0-2500 GCA_903798385.1 Fraxinus cuspidata
AAATTTTGCCTATCAAACACTACAAAAGTTGGAAAATGGAAAAACATGGAAAATCCGCCCAATCAAACAGGGCCTTAATGTAGTTCTCACCAATGATATATAAAACATGGTTTACGAGGGTATATTTATTAATTAAATAGGAAAAATAGATAAGAAAAAAAATAATTAATTGCTAATTATAAGGAAAAGCAATATCCTAAGATATTCACCCATTTACAACTCTCCAAAATGAAGCAATGTTTAGCCCTATTGATTTGAAAGACTTCTCAACATTTTTAAACTTTGAGTGATAAAGAAATTATTTATTGACTAAGTAATCTTGAAAGTTTTTAAGTTTACAATGCTCAATAGCTTTTTGATGGCTTCCCTTGTGTTACAGTGCATTAGTTTCTGATGCCCAAATTTGAAATACAAAAAAGCATGGGAGGACGTTGCAGATTTCAAGAGCAGACACAACTTCATCTACCCTAATTGAGAGACGGTCCAGTGCATCTAAGGGGTGCCAAACCTGCTGTCAATGCCAAATAATTTTTGGCTCTTAACTATTTCCTTCCTAGGAAATCATTGACTGTCAGAATCTGGGTTTAGTTCTTGAATATCATGAATCTTGTTTGCATGACTTCTCCTTAAAGTTTCCCGAGCAGATATCAGCTACTTACAACATTATCCCAAGTTTCTGATGAATCTTCATAACCATCTTCTAGCCCGTAGAACCCATTCCGGGCCAATCTGCTCATCTCCGCAAGACCTGAAAGGAGACCAATATGGTTCAGATAAAGAAATTCAAAACATGCTTCTGTTTTAATAATAATTACGAGAATCACAGTGTCTTAGAGTCACCGAAGCTAAGAGCAAAAATAAGTTCTATTCTACTTAAGGCTATGAAACTCAAAAATTTGAAAATATGATTAAATTCAATCTAGTCGATATCCAAATAACTTCAGAGAAAGAAGTCAGCATTTGAGGATGCGTGGAGGAGAAAAAGAAGCATTCTGTTATATCTGATGAAACATGCAAGGGAAATTATCCACCATTGTGTCGACACTTTGTTTATGAATGGAAGAAATGCAAGATGATATTGAATTATAATAGCCAAAGTGGTTTTCCGTTGAAAATTTAAATATCACCTTCAATGACTTTGTAGAGAGCTGACCACCAATTATCTCTTGGAACATCGACATGATCTAGAGTCTCGTTGATCACATTGTCATGTCTACCCTCCAAAACTTCCGACAAAGTTACTATTGCATACTTTGTTTTGTTGAAGATATTGTCCCCCTCTTCAAACTCTAATACTTGAAGGTTCTTTACTGAAGAAGCAATATTGGCCGCAAGAGCAAACTGTGTAGCGGCATTCCAGTGCGAAGATAATCGCCATCTCATTTGCTCATTGATGTGCATACCCCCTCCGTTTTTGAACTTATTCTCTTCGTTATTTCTTAATGCTAAACTGCGCAAGTACTGAGCATTTGCAGCCCCTGTACTCTGAACCATTTTATAGAAAGCACCTCCTTCACTTTGAAGAAGTTTTTCTGGAGTACCATATTCAACAACCTGTAAATGAAACATTTTGAACTCACACTTACAAATAGAAATATAAAATTCTTGTCAGTTTTCGATGGTTGATTCTAGCATTTGGATTCGAACTTTGTTAACCAAACAGAGAATTTCAAGTGGAGAATGGAAGTAAGCCACAATGTTATGTGAGATACCTGACCAGCATCAAGAACTAGAATCTTGTCACTGTCGATGATTGTATTTATTCGGTGAGCAATGATGAGCATCGTGCATGATTTGAATTCTTCTCGAATGGTTTTCTGTATAAGAGCATCAGTTCTTAAGTCAACAGCTGCTGTTGCTTCATCAAGAACAAGGATCTTTGATCTTCGTAGTAACGCTCGAGCTACACTTAACAGTTGCCTCTGTCCAACACTGAAGTTCTCACCTCCTTCTAAAACCTTGAAACAGCCAAGAAAAAAAAAATTCAGCAATCAAAAGCTTTGAGTTTTATGCTACATTTACTTTTCCAAATAAGGGGGTGTTTGATGCACATTATTGAAAAGAAAATGCATTTTATGATGTGATGTGATGGAAAATATGTGGTTAAAAATTAAGGAAAAGTTTTGAATTTGCGTGTAATATTATTTTATTGAAGAACGTGTAGTTGAAAATGAGTATTAAAAGAATGAATTTTGGGAAGAATGTGGATCAAACATGGGATAAGAGAAGTGGAAATGACAGATTAATTAATTATTTGGATAATCCATAATTAAAATTTCTTGGAATATTTTATAACATAACAATTATAATCCCGTGATCCGGTTGACGAAAGAGAATTTATTGTTTTACCTCAGCATCCAAACCGAAAGCATTCCTTCTGATGACATCCTTTAAATGTGCCCTCTCTAAAGCCTCCCAAAGATCAGGATCATTGTGTTCACAGAAAGGATCAAGATTGAATCGAACGCTTCCTATATAGACAAAACGCATAAAGCATCAT
>CAIGRP010018270.1:7500-25542 GCA_903798385.1 Fraxinus cuspidata
TAAATCACCAAGTTATGAGGAAGGGGAAGGGGAAGATGAAACAATAGAAATAGTGCAAACAGAACAATAAACTCTCCACATCTATGTTAATATACAGGTAGGGGATGAAGCCATACCCCCTAAATAGATAGGAGCTTAAAAACTCCTGCACCAGCACAAGCGAATTTATAGAGAAAATAGAACACTTTCCACGTCAAGAATCCAGATTTATTCTACTCAGATTGAATACTAATTATTTGAAATTGATGCGCAGGCACACAAAATGTACAAAAGAGGACCTTAGAATCCCATGAAAAATTTCCGCCCCTGATTGAGATGGCAGGAAGTTTTGGTTCTAGAGGCGGATTAGGTAGAAGAATTCTCTCTTCAGCAAGTAACAATTCTTCCAACCGTTGTAACGATACATTTGCATTCACAACCTGCAAGTATTGACAAGCTATCAGCGCTGAGCATTCAAATTATTATAATGCACCTGTACATACTATTTAACCCTTTAATTAGGTCCAAACGGGTTCCGAAACCACATTAAACCAGACTGGACTGGATACGACCAGTTCCAGTTCGGTTTGCTCCAATCTGGTTTTCTTCTTTTACAGAAAAACAAAAGGTTTTCCATGAAAAGAACTGTATTGTTTCCGGTTAGGTATATTTCCTGCTGAGCCCTGAACCAAACGGGTGCCCAGCTCTAGATGAGAGTAGAGTCTGTTTATAAAGTAATACTAAATATATTCAGCGTATACTAGTTTTTCAGAACACATCAATCATGAATAATGGTGTCCAAAATTCAAATATACCCGTGAGCTGAAAAAAAAAAAAGAATGAACCTGAGTAATCAAGTTGGGAAGCATGTTCAGGGGAAACCTTAGAACAGCAAATAAAGAAAGAGATGTAAAAGCTCTTGCAGGTGTCAACTCTCCACCAAGGAATGAAAACATCCCAAATGAAACAGCTGTTACGATAACTGGAATGCTGTTTAATATGAAACTGTTGCACTGTAAAGGCACAAAAGAAATATAAACACAATAAGTTGTATCCTGACTAACTAATCCATTTTAAAGCATCGGAACTCAATGATCACTAATTGTTATACCGCTGAGAGTAACTGGGCTTTCCTGAACCACAACAATTCATCATCCCTCACGTTTTGAACTTTTGACTGGAAACTTTTTTCCCATGCATAGTATCTGTTGTTGATTGAGCATAAAGTCAGAATGATTAATATTGACCACAAATAAGGGTGACTTAAAACCATAGGATAATCTAGCAAATCAGATATGTACTTTACAGTATCCATGGCAGCCAAAATTTCATTCATCAAACCAACTCTCTTGTCAGTATATATCAATCCCTCCTTGGATAGTTTCCGCATCTTGCTTACAATAAGTGTCTGTTTGACAAGATAAACTAACACGTGTCATAGCATTGGCTATGAAAATATAATTACTTACAGAACAGCATAAGTTCTAGCCTTCTAACCAAGCAGTTTCAAAGATCCCATGAAACAGGCAAAATGAGAAAGGGGGAAAAGGAAAGAAAAGAAGAGAAAATATAGCATAAAGGCAAAAGAAGTATTTACTAGGTGTATGACAGTAACTCGGAAACAAAAAATATTTAAGGAGCCAAGAAAAAAAAAAGAACTTCACTTACTTGGACTGGAAACATGAGAACTAACATAAGGGAACCAAGAAGTGAAGCCACACCCAATTGCTGGTATAGAAGAACCATGGCCATGATTATGCGGAACGGAGCTGACCACAAAACATGTAGTTGTTGGCATATTTGCTAGACAATTCAAAGGCCAAAATTGTTGAATTAATAGCTGCTTTGCTAAGCTTAAGGACTAAAACTTGAGCTTTCCAAAGGTAGATAAGTACTATATCTAGATTAAAAGCATGTAAGGGAAGTGTTTATAAACATTTTAAATTATAAATAAATACAAATAAGTGGTGGATATATATACGGTATTTGTGGTTCCCTTAAGTGTGGAAAAGTGACTTGAGTGTTTATAAACGTTTTATAAACATGAACCAAACATAGGCTTAGTAATCAATTTGTGTCAGGAATAGATTTTGTCAAGAGTGCTGTAGATTTTAACTAGACTTGCATGAAATGGTAATGAAATGAAAAGCAAGGTGCATTAGTGAAAATATTTATATGAACATTGATCTGAAGAGAAAACATGTGAAAAAAGAAAAATATTTTTAGGTCCATGCTCCATTGTTGCCAGATCAAGGTCAGTACAATGTAATGTATTGGTTGTTCAAAGCATACTTTAATTATAAAATCAGCGAAGGTTTAAATACCACACAGATGACATTCAGAGCAATAAGTTTCTAGAACAACTATAAATTTCAATTTTATCCCTGTTTCAATTTTGGCACATTATATCTGTCAATTTCAATATAGTACAACTCAATGCAGAGTAAGTTTATCCTTATGTATACCTGAAGTGCATTAGCATCTGTTGTCATCATATTTGTTATTCTTCCAGAAGGGAACTGCTTGCGACTCTCATGTGTTAGCCGCAAGGACTTGCGAAATATAGCAGCCACCTAAGGGTAACATAAAATTAATTTTGTCAGTGTAAACATAAAGATAGAAAAGTAGACTATCATCATTCACCAGTGGGGAAATTACCAGAGTTGATCTTAGCCTGAAACCAACACGCATGACATTCTGGAAGTACTGAGCCTCACAAAGCACTCCCAATGACTGATAGAAAGTTTGAAATCAGTAAGACAAGCAGAAACTGCAATAACTAACAGGTCCACATTTAGTCCTTGGTTATACCAGGAAGAAATTACATAAAAGGTGTTATAGATAAGTCTTTTCTAATGTTGTTTTTAATACATGTTATAGATAGTTCCTTTCTAATGGTGTTTCTGCAATTCTCTCAAAACAATCCTCAAGCTTGAACACATTTTAGCATTAATCAATCTATCAAGTTGAATTGATCAGTAATTTAATGATTATGCAGAAAAATCACCACTTGAGATCAGCTTCATTATGCAAGAACTCATAAGCTCATTCAAATTTCAAGACAATTCATTGCTCAACTCAACTTATATAATTCCTTTAGTAACCTTTGACAGGGAAAATAATTCAATAAACAGTTTCTTCTGTATAAAAGAAAAAGAAGTATATAGCTAGCCTCGAACCATACCACTGCAACAAATATAGAAAACGCATAGACATAACCAACCCAAGCTGGATCATCACTGCGTTCCAGAGACTGCAAGCAATATTATGTTAATTAGAAAAGAATTACATTACTATAGTAATATATTATCTACAGAAAGTAATAAAGAGAAACAAGCAGGTTAAAAGAAGAAAACAGAACAAATCACTCCTATCCTATATGTTATGCTCCAAGTTATCAATTAGTTGACTTATTATGCTAATAAAAAGGGCAGATGGGAAAGCTGATATCAATGTTCCATGAATAGGCCATAAGAATACAAGAAAACAATATAAATGGGAATTGCACATGTGATGGATGCATTAAAAGTCCAGTATTTGATTTTTTATCTCCTGTCTCTTTTCCATCCATATACCATTCCTTCAGATTTTATGCAGCAGCAAATTCTGCAGGCTAAAAATTGCCATAAGAAAATTTGATATACGGCATAAAGCATATACAACTTTGGCTACGGAAAGATTAATCTATACATAATATCTGAAATAAAGTTGCAATGCACCATGGAATGCATAACTCCAGTAAGGCATTTCAAGATTAGATACCTGTAAAAGATGGTTTAATAAAACAGGTCCTGCGAGCTGGGAAAGGTCATTTCCAATCTGTAGGTGAACAGAAATATTTTATATAAGTTCCAATAATAATTTAAAAGACCCCTAAGGGGCAAGCAAGAATGAGGGGTAAATAAAAGAACTGTCACTATTTTAGTCATGAATTTTTATCATTAGAAGAAACCATGTTGTCTCACTGCTGAATTTCTAACTTTTATTCAAAAAAACAACCATGTCATTAATAGGAATGCGCTTGAAGCATACTGAAACAAATAGTGTATTCAAAGTTGGACACTGCTTAGTTATTTCTTAAAACCTAGCCTATAACAATTTAAAGTAACAAGTGAAAAAACCATTACTGAACACAACTCTACTAAAGGTGCACCAAAACCTGAATATTTATACTAGAACCTACATATTTACAGTACAATATGAAACTAATTATGAACAAAGTCCATAGACAATATTAACTGCCCAAATATGGATATATAGTAAATTTCAGAGACACTAAAAAAAATATTTCATGGAAAAGATAGCTCAGAGCTTATTCAAATAGTTGACACTAATGAGAAGTTCTGGAAACTACTCATACTTTGAAGAAGCCTCCAAACCAGAACCTGTAAAACAAAAAATGAAGAAGTCACAGAATGGAAATTTCCAACTAGGTGATGGAATAACTGTGGCATTCTGAATTTAAAGTAACATTTAGTTGTTTCTTAAACCCAAAAAAGAACTAAAGTCATAAAAAAAATCTTACCTGCCTCCAAGGGAACTATTTAAAGCACGTAAAAGCCAAGGATTTGATCTTTGAGCTTCTTCCGCCCAAGAATTCTGGAATCTAAAACATCCACACCAAATATAATGTCATACAACATTGAAAATTTCAAAATATGTAAAAGTGAACTGAAAAAAGAAAAGACCAAATATAAACCTTCCACTCAATGTCTCAGTCTGATCCCAGGAGTCCAACTTCCATACATCCTTTTCGGTAATGGGCTTTTTGTAGCCTTGATGCATAAGGGGAGTCATCCATCCAAAGTAAATCCCTATCACAGGGAAAAGGCACCTAGTTATGAGAAAGAGCAGTAGTTGCATACGCATGTTGTTGTTTTGATTTTATTTTAGGTTACAACAGTAGAAATATACATCTGATTGCAACATTAGTTTTCATTAAAGATGTAGCAATATGTTGCAAGTTCTTTACTATTCAATAAACAAGAGGTAGATCTTCACCAGATTTATATAAATCTCAATAGAAGTGACAGAAATTATAAAATCTACTTACTGGAAAATATATTGGCGTATCTCTCTGGACAAACATGATCTCCTAGAGGTTCTTTATCTTTGCTTCCATCAAGAGACTCAGTTGAAAGCGGCATGTAGCCCGGATAAGGATCCAAATGAGGAATATAAAAAAGAAGAAGGGCTCCAAACAAAAGCTGCATTTGACCAATTTTTCAGACATGCAACTCGTGGTTAGAGATGGCTATGCAACAGTTTTTGGAGTCACTACTTTTATGTTAAACCAAGATATGGACATCTTGTGTTCAAAAATAAAAAACTTGGACATCTTGCTCCATAGAGGCATAATAACTCATATTTCAGCATATATGGCAAACATTAGCTGTCAGTGATGTTCATTCAGACGAAGTCTTGTATCTCTGCACTTCTACATGACCAGATATTCACGTCAACATATACTCGTAATTTTCCTATTGAAGCAAAATAATATTGTCTGGCTATATTTTATACATCTATCAATGTATATCAATTTCATGTTCACAAAATAATATAGAGGTTTACATTCAAAATGCCTATCTTAACAAAAGTTATGGACTTCAGATCAAGACAAAAAGATGAATATGAAGTTCCTGTGCAAGATTAAATTGGTAAAGAGATACCACTTTACCTGGAAGAAAATTGAACTGATGTATAAATAGAGGATAGACCTGAAAAAATTAAGATGACAAGTATGTCATACCCCGAAACATCAGTTATATCAGAGTCGTGATGATTGCAGCATACTAACAGAGACCATGACTGAGTTAGTGATTTGAAATAGAAAAAACCTAACCTGTCATAGAAATCTTTCAGTGGAAGTACGAAACCGAAAATTACTGCATCTCCCACCAAAATGTAGATTATCCCGAACCTGACATACCATCGCAGTTCTTTGACATAGGCTTTAGTTTCAACAGCGAGCATAACAACAATAGAGACCCATGCAAGAGCTTCGATGCCCAAATTAACCATCTGTAGAAGAGGAAAAAGTAACTAATTTATTGAACAAAGTTGCAACCAACTTCGTCAAATAGTTGTCAAAAAATTAAAAATGTTGTATGCCAATGTGGTTCCAAGAAACAAAGATCTCTATAATAATGACACTTGGTTTCTAATTTGTCCACATTCCAATTTATTTCCCCAACCAGGAGATGGCAGCCGGGGGATGGGAATGTCCGAAGGTACATTGAGGTCCAAGTAAACATAACATCCAAAAGACTGATATTACTCTTTTTATACTCCCTTTCAAGTCTTAATTTTGATCTGCTATTCATCAGACTACCTTATTGAAAGTATATGATTTCACTACAGGAAGCAATCATAAGTATTTAGAAGTAAATTTTTTTAATAAGCAAAACATGAAGAGATTCCTATGTAATGCCCTTGAAGATAATTGTGACAGACCATGTCAAAACGACAAGAAACCAAGGAAAGGATCCAATCATTCTACTTAGTGAATTATATACTTCGATCTCTCAAAGTGATATATTGGACATATAAGGCCATAAACGATTCAAGTCTTCAGATATTATACTCGAGAAGTATAAAATGTTTGTTACTTTTGCCTGGTGTCCGTAATTCCCTAAATGAAAGAAATGAAAGTGAAGGCGAATAGGTACACCACTTTCTAAAATAAGACATTCTAAACGAGCCAGTACACTGACTAAAAAAAAAGCACAAGTATCGTATGAAGATTGTATATTTGACCCAAGCATAAATAGAAATGCAAAGAGAATCTGAATGCATAAGCCATCAAAAGATTAGATTGCACACCTCAAAGGGAGCAAGACCTGTCTCTGCATCAATATTAAAGATTGAAATGCCCATAATCAATCTGAACAAGGGCTCGGCAGCAAAATAACCGGCTAAAAAGACCAATATATAATTGTAACGATTGGACCTCAAGCAGAATCGCCGCACTTTGGGGCTAATCTTGATGAGCCATATTCTACATAAGCATAATCCCAGAATAAGCAAAAGAGACACATTGCCCACAACAGACTCAATGGCACAAGGTGTATATGAACCAAAAACACTGTGTGTTTCGCGCGCCCAAATCCCATTTCGTACCGGCCGGCAAAACCAAACTAGAGGCTCAAAACCCATTGTTCAGTCACCTACCAACAAAAATTGGTCAGTAAAATTAAACTTACTCTCCTTGCAAATTTATATCTTGGACCTTTAATTAAGTTTGATATCACTTCAACAGTTCATCAACTCACTTGTTCCACTAATGTGGGTTTCTTGCACAATGTGTACCTGCAATTAGAATCACATAAATAAACTACAGAAATTGCAGAATGGTAACTTCACAATCTTTAGACTCTCACAGTAGATTAATGAGTTTAATTATTATAATTCAGTACACCCTATGTTAAGCTGAGAGACGTTAGCACTGGCCATCTATATGTAAATGTTAGGCCGTCAGTACAAGGTTTATGATAAGTTGGACCTTAGAATAGGGCCTTATGAGTATTGTAACTATTGTGATTCTCAATACAGACCTTTCAAATAACAGTAGTCATCAGGACAGACTAGTATAATTATGACATGGGTAGAAATGAAGAAGCACAGTAGCACATTCATTTCTAAATTTAACAATAAATACGAGACAATCAGAATCTTGTAATACTCAATAATAGTAATACAATCCAACTCAAGAACGAGAGGATTGAGATACGCGGGGATCAGGAGAAGTACCTCTCTACACTCTGAATCGTGGAACTTCGGTTCTTTGCATGAGAAGTGAACCCAGTACATTACAATTAGCGACACATCAAAGATAAATTTCCCTTACTTTTTAACCACATATTCTTTCATCAATGGCTAATCCAAATCAAATTCTTCTCCCTCCCAAATGGGTGTCAAACACGCACATAAATGGAAATTGATGGTTGTGGTGTACAGCCCCCCACATGTGAGGCCCAACCATGAATAAAAAAATTCATGACCCCTTCGGCGCTGTACACCATGCTGACTGTGTACATAGCACTTCTCTATATAAATATATGAGAATAAGCAATCGTATGAGAAATCAAGAAACCAAACGACAAGACAGAAAATGGTCCCATTTGCTAGCGTCATGGCTTACGATTCAAGAAAGTTGACAATCTTGCTTCTTCACGAGAGAGAGAGAGAATGGTATATTATAGTCCTAATGAAAAAGAGGTATTCATGGGGGTGTATAGATTTGATTCTTCAATAATTTACTATCATTGATTAGAAAAATGAGTAGCTTTGGACTTTCCTTTTTAGTATAGAAAAGGCATCAACGTCATTCTCAAAAATTAGCAAAATAACTCTACTACTAATTGTTTGGTGGTTATATTCACGAGTTCGGTTTACTTATTTTTAATTGTACTTATCGTAGTCAATCTTTATTTATTATAATAATTACAATCATGTTACTTTTACGATCTTTATTGATAATATTGGTTGACATCACATTTCTATTTTAAGAATGGTTAAAAACTGCTTTTTACATCAAAGGCTCGGATTTTGAAAATATGCGGTTGTCAACCAATTTTGTACAAGTAGCTTTATTGTAATAATTATATTTTTAGCGTTTTTACTAATGACCTGTTTGAGCCTCATTTTTGATGTAGAATGTGTTGACCCCCAAAAACGAGACCAATAGATGCTGGGTCCCACTCGCATCCACGTAAGCCAAGATCAAGTTGATGATAAAAGGGATCACTAGATGGGTTGCGAGTCAAATAATGTTGGAACCCGGGCCTTTAGTGGTTATACAAAAGAACCATCACTTTTAACAAGGAATGGAATACTTGTTGATAAGTATAAAGATTCGAGCTAAATTATTCTAAGAACTTAAGTAAGAAATTGAATGCGAGGTTAAGAGAACTTGTTGGGCTTTTTCTCTTTTTATCGTAATGGCATTAAGTCTTATAATGATACAATTTAAAGCTATTTATAGAGTTATAACACGACTCAGACCATCGGATGAGGTATATGTAAACCTAATGGGATAAAAAACCTTGGCTAAGGGGAAAAGAGTAGGAAGAGGAGAGTGACTTATCCTATGTCTGTCCTTGATGTAGGGGCTTCACTCTTATGGAAGAAATTTTGTTGGGGTGAATTTTCTTGTGTGGTTAGTTTTTCGACATGACACTATAGTCCTCCAAGTTCAAGTATAGATATTTATATCATGGTTAGAATTTAAAAAAAAAGTGTTGACCTGATCTATAAGGCGTGTAGCAATCGAAGTTGGGGTTGTGAAGAAGTGCATTTAAGTAGAATTATACCGGCATGCGAAGTGATGCTAATCGAAGTGCAATGTGGTGCTGTAGGTCCAAAGCGCTTCGTGTACAGACTTGGAAAGTCGAGGCAGCATATTGGTTTGAAGTACTAGAGGCTCGACTCGAAAAGGTGCATGTTCAGGCGTCTTAAAACGATGCGATTGTTAACATGAGAATCTAAAAATTCATGTCAATGATTTGATGGATTATGTGTTCCCAAAGCAAGACATGCGAACCAATTCAAATTCCTAAATGCTTGTAACCATTACATTTAATAGATAATGATGATTTTTAAAGGTGCATTTCCTGGGTGAACGCGTATGTGCGCACGAGTATCACGCATTGATCTGGTGCGTTCAATACGAAGCATCTCTTTTCATGATCCAATTGTTGGGGATGAAGCTGTTCGCCTATAAAAGGCTCATTTTAGCCATTTGTAGACTTTGCTTTTAGAAAATATTCATAGAGAAAAAACTCTTAACTCCTTCTTTGGCGACTATTTAGAGGGATTTGAGATTATCGGTGACTGTTTGTTCGACCAACGTTAATTTTTCATAAGTTTATCTTATTCTTCTCTTCATAATTTTCTTCTAATAATGGGTTCAAAATCCTAATCACATTTTGGTGACAATTCTACGAGAATCTCGGCGAGGCCGATTTCACGATAGTAGTGAGGGGGTCAGTTGGTGAGACTGCGGAAATGGACAACATGTCTAGGTCGGTTGAGGGCTAGTTGGTGATGAATGAGTGACTTGTAGACCATTCTATAAAGTAGGGGGCAGTAAGAATCCAATTTGCTAAGACCTTAGCCAACCTGGTAAGACTAAGAGAGAACTATCGTTTCCTTAATAGTGTAGAGCTTCTAGACCTACTTCGGAGGAAAGGGATTGCTGGCCTCGGGATGGGTGCGTGGTAGTGATAGAGGCCATTTTCAATGTCGGCGTGTGTTTGCCTCTCCATCCTTTTTTAGAGTCGTCTCTAGGCTCTTCGGTCTAACCCAACCTAACTTCTTCCCAACGCTTGGTTCCAGTTAGTGGGATCCTTCATTCCGTGGAAGGAAGTTTCTTTAGGTGAAGACATGCATTTCCATGTCTTTCAAACCATTTTCCAGGCTAGGACGATGGGCAAGGGAGAGGCGAATGGGTAGTACTACATATGCCCATAGGGTTCCCATTCCCCTTTTGTAGTGAAGTTTTTTCATCTATCAAAGGATGGAAAGAGTCCTAGTTCTGGGTTATGGGTCGTTGGCAGAGGTGTGAAGGTGATATAGTCCCTGAGATTACTTGCTCGACCCAAAACTCCGAAGCCCGTGATTCTGAACTATTTATACTTGGGCATTTTTTTACCGCTACTTCTGTTTCTGCCGTTTTCAATTTATTTTTTGGCAGAACCTGGGCTTCTCTACGACCTAATGAGGCTAGAGTGGGACATCATAAAAGACCTCCATCGACACCTTTTAGCCAACCGAAGCTTCTCACACTTGGTGGAGAACTCGCATTTTCTTATTAAGTGGAACCTAATGGCCTCCAAAGGTAATCTTCGGACCTCATTACATAACGAAATTGTTTATTCTTTAGCTAACTTCTAATCCGTTTGCCATTGCAGGAAAGTATGAGAGGAAGGAGCTCCCCACTCCGGACATGGCAACAATCCTCACCACTATCTCCACTGTAGGTAATAGGGGTTTTAAGTCTTCATCCTCCATCGGAAAGAACTTCTAGAAGAATGTGAAAGACATCAGTAAGGAAGTATCCAATAAGGGGAAAGGTTGGGGAGAAGGATAAGTAGAAAGAGGAGGACGTGACTTTAAAAGGTTGTCCACCGCTGACAAGGGTAAGGTGGTAGCTATTGAAGTGCCCAAGAAAGTGGGTCAGATGCCTTAGGGTCAAAAGCTGCTTGGTTTTGTCTTTCACAGGGCTGAGTGGCCAGAAGAGGCCTCATGAAGCCCCGGTAAAGGAGTTTGCCAAAAAGAGCAATGCTTTTAAGGGGGCTCTTTCCACCACCCCTACCTTGGGAAAATCTAGGATTTTATTGACAATAAGGTAAGATGAGTAGCCAGTAGCAACAATTGAGTTGTTTCCTGCTGAGTTACAGATTGCAACCGCCATATACTACAAGTTCTGGATAGACCAGTGGTAGAAGATGGTTGAAGAGGCTGGCCCTAACGAAGTCTATGTTATCCTTCTGAGAAATGTGGCTCGCACATTTAGGATGGCCATTGAGGCAGATGCCATTTTTCACTTCTGTCCAAGGCAAAGGGTATAGGGTACTAAGAGGACCGCCAAGGTTGAAGATGAGGCCAAAAAGGCTAAAGCTGAAGCCGTGTTGAGGCAGTAAGGCGAAGAGGCTGCAAAGGTGATATTCACCATGGCTGAGGTGGAGAGGTTGAAAAACGAGGCCTATATCTGTCAATACAAAGTGGCGAAGCTCACAAAAAAGCTAGAAACCTTTGATGCCCATCATAAGCTGGCGGTCGCGGCCTTAGAAGCGGCCAATAAAGAGAAGGATGTGCTGAAGCTGCAAAAATAAGGATCTTGAGGCCAAGGTTGAGGGCCTTATCTCTAAAATCAAGGACACCGGGTCCTTGGCTGAAACTCCTGCCGACGAAGCAGTGAAGTAGTACATAGTCGGCTTCCATCTAATATAAGTCCATAAGAAGTTTGGAGAAGTTTGGCCAGTACTGCGTTGGTATGCCTACATTGAGGTAGTGGAGTAGATTGAGGTGACAACAACCCTCAATACCTCAGAGCTATAGAATGAATTTCTTGATGATAAGTCTGACGTCCTCGAGGTTGCCAACGGAGAGGATGAGGCCGAAGAGGAAGTGAATGAAGAAGCACATAAGGAAATTGAAGCTGCCGCCACAGTCATTTCGCTCCCTGCCAGTGCTAACCCAGAGTTCGCGCCTTATCCTAGTGCTTAGGATTTAATTATGCATTTGATGTAATTGGTTCCGGTCCTCCTCTTGTAATTTTATCGGAATTAATGTGTTTGTACCTCAATTAAAGTTATTGTCTATATTGTTTCGCCAATAACCGACGATCTTTGAATGATCAACCTTAATAGAACTTAAGCTCATTCTATGTACGTGCCTTGTTTTAATAAAAGGAACCTTTCTTACTTTTTATAGAAGATTTCGCGAATACATGGGGGCTTATTCTATGGCTTTTTTCATGGAAGGCATATGCCATCCACTTCATGATTTTTGAGGTGGTCTCTTTGGATCCAACTCTTTGTCGAAGCACTGACACATCTCTGTATGGGTAATGCTTCCATGCAGAGGCTTCTGCTATGGCTTTTTCCATGGAAGGCATGTGCGATCCACTTCGAGAATTTTAAGGTAGTCCTTTTGGGTCTAGTTTTTCATCGAAGTGCTCACACATCTCTGCATAGGGAGTGCTTCCATATAGATGTTTCTTCTATGGCTTTTTCTATGGAAATCACATAGTTTATGAAGACTTGATTTTAGATAGAATGTTATTTATTGAATTAAGGACTTTACATAGGTCGGGAGAGTTTTACAAAACAACACGTGTCAGTCTCTTATTGATAGTATCTCAATAGATGTTCTACGTTCCACGAATGAGGCAGTGCCTTTCTATCCATGTTTTCAACATTGTACGTTCCGGGGTGAATCTCCTCTCTGATGCGATTAGGATTGGAAGACCTTTGCAATACGAGCTCATTTATTCCGAATGACTTTTTTTTCATTTTCGAATTATAGTATCTCATCATATTTTGTTGATAAATTGCTAATTTTAGTAGGGAGTCTTTTTTCTTTTCATCAAGGAAGTCCAATTTTCATCTTCTCATTTCATCGTTGGATTTATCGTTGAAATGTATACGACGATGGAAGGGAGACCTAGTTCCACCGAGCTCGTCGCCTCTATACTATAAGCCATTGAAAATGGGGTTTTCCATGTTATAGTTTGGCTCGTGGTTCTGGTCGTCCAAAATACCCGGGGGAGCTCATCTACCCAAGCCCCTTTCGAAGTGTCAATTTTCCTTTTCAGGGTATACTTGATGGTCTTGTTAACTGCCTCTGCCTACCTATTGGCATGAGGGTGGTGAGGAGTTGAAAAGTGCTTCTTGATCCTTTGTTTTGAGGTTCTTTACTAGCATGTCGTCTACATATACATCCATTGTTTTACAAATAAAGTCGACCAACATCTTCTTAAAGAGTCTCTGGTATGTGGGCTCAGCGTTTTTCAACCCAAAGGGAATAAATAACGTATGTTCTTCATCAGCTGGGTGCATGGAAATCTAGTTGTAGCCTGAATAGGCATCCATGAAACTTAATAGTTCATGCCCAGCAATGGAATCGACATGTTGATCTATTCGCAGTAGGGAGAAGCTTTCTTCGGGACAAGCTTGATTGAGGTTGGAGAAATCAATGCATACTCTATATTTTTCATTATGTTACCTGACAAGGACGAGGTTAGAGATCTACTTCGAATAAGTGGTCTCTCTAATGAAGTGATTGTCTACCAATTTCTTCACTTCGTCTTTTAGGGCCTCATACCTTTCTAGGTTGAGGGTTCTTCTCTTTTGTTGATGTGAGACAACCTTAGGATCAATTTTCAAGTAATGCATCTAACCTTCGGGTTGATGCCAACCATGTACTCATGCCTCCAAGCAAAGATATTCAAGTCATTACATAAGAAACGCTTCAGCTTCTCCTTAGCCTCCTTGGTAGATCTCTTCCAACCCGTAGGGACTTGGAAGGATCTAGAGGATTCACTGAGAAACTTTCCAACTCCTCATTTGGGTTAGCTTGAGGCTCGCACTCGATGACGCGAGGATCAATTTCATCAAACTTAACTGCTTCTTTAACAACCCTTCATTCTTTAGGGGCGTTTAACACTCCAAAGATAGCCTCTTCTTCGGAAGCGTCCAACCTTTCGACGTCTATCCCTTGTTCAAGGGTGTGCCTTTGTTCAGTGGCATCGTCCACATCAATGTCTACCAGAATTACGTTGATGTTTGGCAGTTCGGCCTTTCTTAGAGAGTTCATGTAACACTCTTCTGAACCTACCTGATCACCTCGGACTATGGCTACCCCATTATTTATTGAGAACTTCATGCAGAGGTGGTGGATGGATGTGAAAAACCATAATTCTTTCAGAGCCGGTAGCTCCAAGACCCCATAATAGGTTGAAAGGTTGTCCATTACCAAGAATTCCATGAAGTGGTGTGCCACTTGTGGCTCCGCTCCCATCTAGACCGCGAGGGCGATCTTTCCTTTTGGGATGATATTGTCTTCCATAAACCCATAGAGTTGATAGGTCATGGGGTCAGCTCATGATCTACAACCCTTATGTCAAAGGTAGCCCCAAAGATTATATTCATAGAACTAATATTGTCCACTAGCATTCGTTTTAAATCGTTGTGTGCAACAACTGCCCTTATAACTAGAACATCTCAATGAGGGTAGTGCAAACCCGTAGCATCTTCTTAGGTAAAGATAATAGGTTGTACTTCTCTATTTGCTTGGGGCGGTTTCTATTGACAATGAAGTTATGCATGGAGGGATTCTTGGCCTTTCTCCCATAGTTCCTTTGGGCAGTTCTTATTTCGCCTCCAACATTTGGGCCTTCGATTATTGTGCCAATCTCTCTGATAGGCACTGCATTTGCATCGATCGGGTAAGCTCTTCTTTGCCTTTGCCCGCCACGGGGTCTGTCCCCTTCATTATTGCATTGCCGAGGTGGTTCATCTAGCCTTGGGTTCTTCACTTCGTCCCACTTGTGTTGTTCCTGCCTAGGTTGGGGTGTCCTTTATTATAGGTTTCGATGGTTCCTTTGACTTTGCTGGGGATGTCTTGCAAAGTCAATGCAATCAGTAGTGTTATGGTTGTAAGTATGATGATAGGAGCAGTACTTGGAAGACGTCTCGTTCCTATTCCTAGGTTCAACACATCTCCCTCTTTGGGGGGTCTGAGACCTAGGCCTTTCCAACTGGTCATTATCACCAAGGTTCACATCCTCATAGGCTATGGCAGTACTGCGTTCAGGGTTGCAGCCACATAAGCTGGCCCAAACTGGGTGCAACGACATAGTCAACCTAATTCCATTGGTCCAAGAGGTGAGAAGTGGCTCTTCTTCCTCTTTGGCCCTGAGGAAGTAGAAGCCCCCTGAAATTGTAGCAATATAAACCTCCGCATTCTTCCTTAACGTGTAAGGTGTTCTGACTGCTATGTTACCTACAAAATGAGGTCGGGGCTTTCTCCTCCGTTGTACCTCTGGCATAAGAATCAGTAGTTTGTTTAGGAAAGTAGAAAGAGAGTATAATTGTAGTTCAGACAGTTCAAGTTTTTAGAGAGCCATACATTTCTTACCTTAGAGATATATATAGGCACCTGATGCAATGCACTCGTTCAGCAGTTAATGGTACCACATGTCCCACGTAAATCTTCCCACTTTCCTTACGTTCTGATAGGATACCCCCACTCCTAAAGCGATTAGTTGTGCTCACGTTTGCCATTGAGCGGTTCCTGTCCAACTTATTACCATTTGAATGGTTAAACGTAGAGGACCTCATGGTGGTAGACGACCTCATGGGGTCAACGGCCTATGTCAACGTAGAGGGCCTCATGGTGGAAGGCGGCCTCATAGTGGTAGACAACGTATGTGAATGTAGAGGGCCTCATTGGGGTTGACACCTCATGGTGGTAGGCGGCCTCATGGTGGTCAACGACCTCATAGTGGTAGACAGCCTATGTGAATGTAGAGGGCCTCATGGTGGTAGGCGGCCTCATGGTGGTCAATGATCTCATAGTGGTAGATGGCCTATGTGAACGTAGAGGGCCTCATGGTGGTAGACGGCCTCATGGAGGTCTACAACATCATAGTGGTAGAGGCCTATGTGAACTTAAGGGGCCTCATGATGGTCGACGACCTCATGGTGGTAGACGGCCTGCAAAGATAGACAGCATATCATGTGGTGCTCTACGTGTAGTACACATCAAGTAGTTCTCACCTTATTGGCCATCGTGGATAATTATTAAAGGGGTAGCCTCTTCACTTCTTCCGTGTTGGTTAAATTTTTTTTTTTTCATTTATTATGTATAAAACCATCATTACCTCTTCATCTGGCAAAAAGTGCGAGCAGGGGGAAAGTCAATCAACCGACCCACCCTTGGACAGCAAGCCTGGTCGACTTCAATCAACTAGCACTACTGGTCCATAGTCGACCATGCTATTGGTAGACGATAGGCCAGCCCCTTGACTGATAGCGGGGCGATTGTCCTTCGATCAGCCTTATCGGGTTTCCTCTTTGCGTCGGTGGACTTTTCTATGAGCCCAATATTTAGACACATTTGGCCGAACCTCACACTTTTCAACCGAGTCTCCCAAACAAGCATAATGGCTTAGCAAATCTTTGAACTGAAATCTTGAAATCGAATGGGATCCAACGGGTGAGTTAGTAGTTTTTGAGATTCCAAAGTGCTATAGTTTTTATAATTCCACATCTAAATTGGAAAAGTCACTTAGAAAATATTAGCGTGTGGACCACTATGTTTACAGAGCCCCTTGGCCCAAATACTTTTTTTTTCTTTATATCTATCTTGTAGTATTGGTATCGTTTGCCGATGTGTGGGAGTTTATTTTCCCATCCTTGCACTACTCTTCTTACTTGATCGTAATAGCTAACAGGCATAACAGCCGTGGTGGGCACCGGTTACACAGGAATAAGTCAAATGCTACACGGTTGACCAGCGTGCGTTGGTGCCAAGCCCGATTGTAATTTTACCTTTCGCATTTTATTTGCCAATTTTTGATTTGTTTTATTAGTATCGCTATCATTTGTCGAACAGTAGGACGCAATGTCTAATGGTTTGGGGTCTCAACCAATTTATAGCTTTGAAGACCCCCGACCTTGACCATAGAACTCAATCGCGCTTGTTACAAATCTATTGATTTCATTGATTTCTGCCTAACCCCTTGGGCTATGTTGAATGTGGAGCATGGTTTCGGGCATTAACCAAGTTTTGGTTTTTGAGGTTCTTTCTTAGTATTTAGAGTGATTTCGAGCTAACTGGTCTTTTTTTTTTGTCTTTGTTGCTCGCTATTGTATGTTAAACAATCTTGGGTTGTTGAATGTAGGTTCCGGTGATTTTGAGCTTTAACCATTTTTTGTTTTGAAAACTCTCCACTAGCCCTTAGAGTGATTTTGAGCTAACCAATTTTTTTGGCTCTGTTGTTCATCGCTATGTGCTGAGTGATCTTCGAGGCTGTAGGTCATAGGGTCTCATGATAATCACCAGCCCTTAGAGCAATTTTGAGCTAACCAATTTCTTGGCTTTGTTGCTCACCTCTATGTGTTGAAGGATCTTCGAGGCAGTAGAGTATAGGGTCTGGTGATAATCACCATCCCTTAGAGCAATTTTGAGCTAACCAATTTCTTGGCTTTGTTGCTCACCGCTTTGTGTTGAGCGATCTTCGAGGCAGTATGGTATAGGGTCTAGTGATAATCATCAGTCCTTAGAGTGATTTTGNGAGTGCTCACCACCAGCTCTTAGAGCGATTTGGAGCTAACCAATTTCTTGGCTTTGTTGCTCACCGCTTTGTGTTGAGCGATCTTCGAGGCAGTATGGTATAGGGTCTAGTGATAATCATCAGTCCTTAGAGTGATTTTGAGCTAACCAATTTCTTGGATTTGTTGCTCACTGCTATGTGTTGATTGATCTTCGAGGAACTAGAGTATAGGGTCTGGTGATAATCACCAGCCCTAAGAGCGATTTTGAGCTAACCAATTT
>CAIGRP010018274.1:0-10555 GCA_903798385.1 Fraxinus cuspidata
TGTGCGTCAAGTGGCTTAAGTAAAGTTGCGGTCCTTGACACCAGGGTAGGGCAGGTGAGGATCATCAATGATGTGGCTCATCCTTTTTTAAAGAAAGGAAGAAGAAAAGAAAAAAAAAAGGAGGGAGGGAGGTAAAAAATGAAAAGATACCAAAAAACTTCATCCTGCTCAGCTTCAATTCACTTGCGGTGCCCACCTACTGTCCCATCATCACTCACAACAAACACCACCAACTAGAATAGTCACAACAATAATTACCGGTTACCATAATTATTTAAAGTTTTTACTCACTTGGTCACTTATCCATCCATTTCCTTGAGATGCCTCTCTGTGTACACACATTTCCATCGCACCTATATATATCTCTCTGGGAAGATCTCTTGATAAAATTCTAATCGAAAAACTTTGCAAGTATCAATGTCAACAGATTGACGCTATCCAAAAGTAATCACATTATCAATCACGAGCAAACTCCATGGGATAATACTTCGACTTCAAAATTTTTTTATTCTTGAACAAATAACAAGTGAAAGTTTGGAAGGAAAGATATTCCCAGAATTCATTTTTGGATGTTTCGAGTTTTCACTAAACGATTTTCCAATTCCTTGATTTTGTTGCATCAATCCCTCATTTATCAAAAATGCTAGACGTACACTCCCAAGTGTATATTACCTTGACATTTGATGTGTCGTTAAAAAATGAATTGACAAGAAAATTGTTTTAACTTTTTAATATGTTCAATGTTGTATTGTTATTTGATAAAATGTAAAGAATGATGTAAATGATGTGATTGAGCATTTATTATATCATTCTTCTTAGCAAAGAAATAAATTTTGGAATGTTAGCTAGGGACAAAAAATTATTGTAAAATAAGAATGTGAACCAAACTTCCAAGTTCGGCTACAGCTCTCCAGCCACAAAAGCCACCGGTTCAAGACAAAATCTTGCGCTCAAGATAGTAAACGAAAACCGGATAGTTTTAAAATACGCCAGGGGTGTTACCCCAATTCATTTAACTTCTTCGCCTCACTTTCTTTTCTCTTAGAAATTCCACTAGTTTCCTTAACGAACTTTTCATTTCAATCCAACTGTTGATTACTTTTTATTTTCAAAACTTAGATAAATAAATGGCTTCTCTTCAGCTAATGAAATCCAGTCCATCAACAATTACAATTTCATCTCAATCGAGATACCCAAGAAATTTCAGCTGTTTCTGCTCGGATTTCAGTTCTAGGCTTCGGTATTCAAGAATTGTGCTTCAAAATAGGAGGTTAAGGGTCTTTTGTAAGCCTCGAGATAGTGAAATTCAAAGCAATGGTAAGTAATACTGTTGAACTATTTGTCTATACTCTACTTATGCATGTGCCTGTATAAATTTGAACATTAGGACCGGGATATGAAGTAAAATTGATTTTTTGGTAGACAGGAATTGTATGTAGTTGCTACCATAATTGCAAATTTTGGCAAATTGTACAATTGATTTTGCATTGAGGCTATGGTATATGTGATTGTAGGCATGCACTATTGTAAGGCCTATTTTCTGTATTATATTGTTTTCCTGTTGATAGGTGATGAAAATTGCTAAGGAGACTTAGTTAAATTGCATATGGAAGATTTGAGATGCAGATATATTTTTCTCACGCAGAAACTGTTAACTAGTAAGCAAATGGAAGGATAAAAAAGGTTAATTCTATAACTAAAGGGAGAAAAAAATGCTAAGGAAAATATGAAAGATTAAGGAGAACATGAACGCTTTTTAATCTGAAAAATGGACTCAAATTGCATTACATCCAATGGCCTTAAATAGGCAACACAAGGCACCCACTTTACAAAAAAATTTAGGAAACTAAATGGTAGTGCATGTCATGCAACAACTGCATACATACATCCCAGTGTCAGCGCTAATTTACTTGTAACCTAATTATGCAAAGTACTAAGAAACTGTCTACAAAAACACACAAGTGTGGAGGCACACATATGTAAATATGCACATGCTGCACAGATCTGTTCTCTCTGTCATCGAGCAAATTTTAGTTCATGAAATTTTGCGTAACTGTAATGCAAGGCTTGAAAATGAGATAGTTGCTTGTGGCGGATCATTTGCTGCTAGCTGCAAAATCTTATTAGTATTTCCCATTAAGGTGATGTGACTGATATATTACGCCCTTGTTTGAGCCCCATTTTCATGTTAAAATGAGTTTTGTAATAGTGATTTTTTGGAGAATGTGTGGTTAGGAAAAATTTTAGGTTAACGTGTAAAATATTTTACTTAATGAATGTGTGGTTGAAAATGAATTTGGAAAAAAATAAGTTTTTAGATAATGGGAATCAAACTAGGCTACATCTTATTATATTTTTACTCGTTCTTTTAGCCATATATTAGCTAGATAATAAATCCAGTAACCTTAATTGCTTTGCATAGTATAAATCCATTCACGACCATAGGACATTATCCACCTGTTCTCTGGTATGAGGTTTTATGCTGTTGCATCAGTTTGGTACTTTAATTCCTTCCTTTGGTTGTTAAATTTATTGGATGTGCCTAAATACCTACCCTTTTATGCCTGATTTCAGGTGAAGAACCTCCTGAGTCATTGTTTATGAAAGAACTAAAGAGACGAGGTATGTCACCTACTTCATTGCTTGAGGAAAAGAACAGAAGCCTTGAGGGTGATGATCAAATGAAATTCAAAAAAGAAGATGGGAATTTCTCACGTAGAAATGCAGTGAGAACAGATTCTGAAGAAAACCTATTTAATCAAAGGGAGCAGTCTATGGCACTGAACAGTGAAGGCCTTGAGGTGGTCACATTCTCCCTTTTGTTTTCATTTAGTTAATTGAATAGATTCAAAGGTTCTGTCAATGTAGTATATGGTGTTTCAGGAATTTGCATTCTATATCTGACTTGGGCTTTCATTCTAATCCATCTAGTACTTTTGTAATTCTCATTCAAGTTCTATATATGCTACACTTTTTTTACCTTTGAGTGGTAAGGTTGTAATGTTGCAATATTTCCCACGCTCAATGCAAATGAGATTCATTATTTAGCCATTGAACAATGCTCCCAAACTTGAGTTGTTTTTACTTGGAATTAGAGTATTTTTCTCCTCCGGTCTTCCAGCTATATGCACTCAGTGCTTCAAATCTTGGTATCAAATGATAAAATATGCATTACCCACCATCTAGGTGCATATGCAATAGCATTCTCGTGCAATTGATACCAAAAGTTTTATCCTTGTAAGAGCATGGCCAAACTAGATTGGTCACAATGAAGTTGAATGAAAAAGTGTGGCTAGGAGTAATTACTACCTGTTAGTTTACATACGGCCTACATCATTAGTGAAGGAATTGTAAAAAATGTAAAAGAACTTTGTGATTCTTCAATCTTATCAGGATTCACCTGACATGCAGTACGATATAAAACAACGTTTTCATTACTTCAGATGCATTCTGTATGTAAAGTTCTGCTTAATTTCTTGGTCCCACCTTCATTTGTATCTGTAATATGACCAAGATCTTTATTTTCCTTTTTTGTCTTAGGGTTTGATTCCACGGGCTAAACTTTTGCTTACCCTTGGCGGGACTTTCTTCTTGGCTTTTTGGCCATTGATTCTCATAACTGTTGCATCATTTGCTGCTCTGTATCTGGTATGTTCCATAACTTGGTTCAAATACATTTTATCCACATCTGTTGTCATTTAACACAGGTTTTATTTATTCCCGGAAACTACATAGCATTATATTCATTTATGGTAAAGACGGGTTATAAGATTAAATATAATCAGAAAAGAGTAGTTGGAAAAAAGAAAAATAATTATTTTGATACTGGAGGAAAATTGTCTACCTTTGGAAAAATAATGAGTTGAAGTGAGGCCAAATATGGAAATGTATATCAGTTACTCTTACTAAAATGGAAAAGAATGAATTTGGCCGCACTAGCCTGTTTTTTGTGTCGGGATCATAGTAAACATAGTTTTGTACTCTCAATATCAAGTTTCTACCCACCTTTTTTTACATACAAAATTTGGATATTACCTTGAAATTGGGAAATATTCAAGAAAATGTTACACCTTACCTCAGTTCCTATAATTTGTTCCCCAAAAGTAACCATCATATTATATTTTCTATCTGAATTATTGTCCAATCTTTGCAGTTTTATTCCTTTTCTTGATTATTGTAATTGTCAGCATGAATGGTTAGTTCTGCACATTTTCTCTAGAGTGTGTTTCTCCATACGATTATCTTTGATTTGCTATTCTCTTTTAATTTTTTTTCCTGTGGGTTTATCCTGCTATATTTAATGCTAATTTTCCATTTGCCTTGATGAGTTAGCATAAATTATGAAAATTGACCAGTGACTATCGTCCTTTTCTTCACCTGCAGTATTTTGGACAATCTTTTGTTCATGATGGAAATGGAACTCCTACCAGTTCACCTCAATATATAGATCCATATGCACTACTCGAAGAAGAAAGGATATATCGAACAGCCCCTAGTCTAAATTAATGGATTCAGCACACTGACCAGCATCTCAAACGGTCAACTATACATTTCTTTTCCTTCTCTTTGATTGCTCTGTTTTGTAAAAAGTAGATTTTTTCTTTTTTAATAGTGTCGCCTAATCGATAGGGAAACTGTGTCCACTTCTGTTATGGACATCTATTAGAAATGTGCATATTATCTATCTTTCGCTATATTTTCATTATCTCTGATTACGAAATGAGAGAAAATTACCAAACTTGGTGCCATCCTGATAGCATTAACTTTGAATATGAACCTGTAAATATTGTAAAGCTACCCTATTAAAATTAATTTGAAGAATTTAAATATAATGCTGTAACATGCCAAGAAACACGAAAAAAATAAAAAAAAAAAAAAGGCATTTTCCAACCAATTAAATATAATGTTTCAATTCAGAAATTTCAAATATAATATAATTAAGAATGACGAAAATTTTTGTATGCGTATAAACTTTGCAATTTCACATTAATGGTAAGACTTCTGTCCCTACCCACTCCTTTGGGAATATCTCTTATTATACAGATTGACAAATACACTCAGTCTTCACTTGAGATATAATTTTCTCTCAACACAATACATAAGAATTACTTCAAAAGTGAAACAAAAATTTATTTAGACTAGTTTATTTTAAACACTGCAAAATTAGCACGAGTGATTGTGGCGAGTCTAATTTAGCCCCTGTTTGACTCCCAATAAAATAGAACTCTTTATTTTTTATGCTCATTTTCAACTACACATTCACACAATAAAATATTTTGCATGTAAACCCAATACTTTTTCTTACTTTTTAACTACACGTTCTTCAAAAAAATCACTATTCAAAATATAATTTTTCTCCAATTTCTCTTTATGATGGTTGTCAAACAGGGGCTTAGTCGTGAAAGAAGCTAACACAAATTTCATCGATTAGATAAAGTTACTAGTTTCGTAAGTACAATTAAGTATGGAACCCATACGCAATGCATAACAAGATATTCTAAGTTACTGAATGGAATGCCTCGAATGTTTGAAGTGACTTGATGAGTCCTTTGATGGATCCAGCAGCAGCAAGAAGTAATATAGTCTCTGATGCTCGGATTCTTTGAAATAGTCAGAGTACCCGTGTCGAACGCGGCACGACATGGGTATGTGTATGAAATATGTGCCGGATCCTCCAGACGCTTCGTCGTTTTTGCATCTTTTTTTTTCTTTTTCTTCTTTCTTCTTCTTTCCTTTTTCTTCCTTTTCCTTTTCTTTCCCTTTTCTTCTTACCCGTTTTTGCTCTCTAAAAACTTAGCGTCGTCATTGAAAGGGTAGAGAAAGATTGTGGTGCTAAGTTTTCCCTTTTTCTTCTTTCTTTTTCTTTCCATTTCTTCTTTTTTCCCCTTATTTCTCTCTCTGTATCAGCGGTTTTATCGGTGGTTTAGA
The DNA here is from genome assembly GCA_903798385.1 of Fraxinus cuspidata. NCBI lineage: Eukaryota > Viridiplantae > Streptophyta > Magnoliopsida > Lamiales > Oleaceae > Fraxinus > Fraxinus cuspidata. Next base: position 5,929 of record CAIGRP010018274.1, read on the forward strand.
GTTTTGTTTGTATAAAATAAAAATGAGTTCCATACATTGTTACTTGGTGCTCCACTAATTTCAAATTGCAATCAAGTCACTCATTTTCTATTTTATATAACATTTAGTAATTCACATAATTAAAAACTAAACCCCAAATTCTATTTTATTCGTCTTAACCCCTAATTCAATACACATTTCCTTTTTGTGAATAATTAATTTTGGTTCATTTAAAATGACATATTGGATTAGTAAAAAAATTGAAGTTTGAAAGACGCATCACATACCTGTCTTCGAATTTTGAACTATTTTTAGTCATATCTTCGTATCCTACATTTTAGAAAATAAAATATTTGACACTTAAATACATACCCGTACCTAATACCTGAACCCGAGTCCGAGTATCATAGGATATAGTTAAGCAAATGAGGCTAAGTATTTGCTTCCAGATCCAAGCGTGAGAGAATTTGGGAATCTTTGCTCTTGAAATATACATATCAATTGGGAAATAGACAGTGTCAGTGGCCAGAATGAGATAGCTCCAAGGAGTCCCACGAGGTCGTTGAAGAATGGGATTAACATAACCAAAATAGTTGTGAATATCACATAAGTTGTTCTCCATATAAGTCTGAAGAAACTGAAGTTGAAATTGCCATAGAATGGCATGCCAATTGAGTATTCTTTTGTAATGAATTTATTTCCTGCCCATTTTTTACTATTCCATCTGTCGACAATGCCAAATATTGGTTGGCAAAACACCTGCATACGTAGGATTTGAGCAAGCTTATTGAATCAGGATTAGAATTTTTAGTAGGCCGCACACTGAACATTACGATGAACAAAATTTAGGTTCTTTTTCTTCCTTGATAGTAGTGTCAAGTGTTATACATTTAGGACCATGCTTCACGTAGGTGTACACCCTGGTGGACAGCCCCCCCTCACAATAGGGGGGCCCACGAATTTTTTATTCAAGGTGGGCCCCTTATTTTGCACTCCGGTGTACAGCCCCCCCTCTCACAATAGGGGGGCCCACGAATTTTTTATTCGAGGTGGGCCCCCTTTTTTGTGAGGGGAGTGTACACGGGGGTGTACATCTCGGTGTACAAAAGGCATTATCCATACATTTAACCTTACCAAATAAGTTAAAATTGGTTTAAAGAATGTCATGAGAATTCTAAAGGATGGAAGAGAGTTTCAATGAATCATCTTAACTAAATTATTGAATTATTACTTCATGTAAAAGTGGTTGAGTTGTTAAAAAGTGGATNATTTAACCTTACCAAATAAGTTAAAATTGGTTTAAAGAATGTCATGAGAATTCTAAAGGATGGAAGAGAGTTTCAATGAATCATCTTAACTAAATTATTGAATTATTACTTCATGTAAAAGTGGTTGAGTTGTTAAAAAGTGGATCGACTTATAATTTATATAGTCAACATTCTCTCTCGCATGCATACCAGATTTATTTTAGTGGGAAGTATGCACTTCTGATGTACAATTATAGTGCCCAGACCAAATGCTAGGTACTAGCCAATTGCAGAGCCGTCAGCTTGTTAACTAACTGATCGTAGGGTTTGAATCCTATTTGGGAAGATTATATAAAGCCTACTGCATGACATTTTGAATGTGGGTGTTAACGAGATTTGAACTCAAGAAGTTTTACCTACGTCGATTCCACATCGAATGACCCTTTCGTTCAAAAACTTAAATTGATAATTCATCTAGTATAGACAAGTAAAGAGTAAATTAATAATCAAAATGAGGGCTTATTGGAACAAAGTTTCCCTGGTAAGCTCTAAGTAAATGAACTACAGTGCATACATTTGCCAAATCAACAAGCCAAAATGGATTGTAGAAGCCAAATCCAGTTAGAAAGTTTCCAGGTGCTTTGTTCCCAAATGCAGCATAACCTACTATACCGCATAGCATGTAAAATATTGTGGAGATCGAGATTGCAATCAAAGTAGCCTTCTTAATCACTTTGTTCTCTGGTTGCCCTGATTTTACTGTATCCTAATGTATCAACAAACAAATACACTGTAACAAAACACAGGGATTGACCCAAATCCAGTGTTTTCTTCGACGAATATGATGGTATGAATATGGTTACGTGCTGGAGGTAATCAATAAATAGCTTGCGATTAGGTGGATGGAAACTATCTGTCCCCAGGACTAACTGTTACAAAGTTGTAACGTAGGATGACTTGCCGAAATAATAGGTTGGGACAAGCTTGTTACATCGCGAGTTGGGGAACTCTAGTGCTACAGGTTAGCTAACGTTGTAGCATTACCATTCATTTTAAAGATACCCTTCAACTTTGATTGAATATAGAACCTTTATGCAATGCTAAATGGACTCACCTGTATTTCAATAAGGACAATGGATAAAGCATAAGCAACTGAAATGTTACCAAAAGCAGAGAATACAATCCACATCTTGTCAACACTTGACTGATTCTCTCCAACTGGTGTCCCGGTGAGGCCAGTTTCAACATGTCCTCCTCCTATGTAAAATAATGCAATATGTAACATATTTTGTTAATATACCGAAAAATATATTCAAGGGAGAAAATAGTCTTTTTGCTTACCTGCAACTTTGGCTATGGAAAGACCAATGCCAATAAAGGAGTAAGCAAAAGACATAACAGCGGCAACAAGGGAATGGAAGCAATTTGATCTTTTAAAGGCCCTGTCAAGAAACATATGCAGATATATAATCCATAGTATTGTATTGTATTTTAATGGAAATGTCTGTATTATATAGTTTGTGACACTTACACCATGCTAATGGATGTAGTGATTTGAGTATCCAATGGTAGCATCAATGAGATGATGTGTTGAGGTATCCCACATAGATGAATTTCTAAGCCTCCTGTACACACATATTTATAAAGATAGGGGTGTAAAACGGGCTGTTTCTTACTTTTCTTTTATTTTTCCGTAAAATAACCAAAAAAAGTAAGGTCTCGACCCACCTATTTGACACACTACCAAGAGAGTGTGTTAATTATGAGCGTGAACTATTTACGTTAGGGCTTGTAAACCGGAGCCATGGCTCTTCTCAAGTTTCTCAAATATTTAGAGGTTGGCTGAATTTTAAATTCACTTATAAGTAAATTTATAATGATGAACTATAAAAATTACATAGTTTAGATTTAACGACATCCATGTATGGGTAATTTCTTGTTCTAACTGCAGCTCTGTAACAGTCTGCAAGAACTATGGATGTAAACCAAGTAATGAGAGTGAAGCCCACGAGTGCAATTGGGCCTGCAACCCAACTGGGCTAAGGCCCATGCCAAAGACAACACACCCGTCCAATCACCACTGTTATAATATGTGCATTTGTTGTCATCAATGTCCCTAAAAACCAGCACAATAAAATAAAATAAAATAATAATAATAATAATAATAATATTTAATAATAATAATAATAATAACAACAACGTTGTAAAATTCGGTACTTGCAAAAAGTTACACATTGTAAAAAAAATTTATTACTCGATGTTTGAGTTATTTATCTTTTCCCTTTGTTCAAATGACAACTTCTTTCATTATTAGTCGGGGTCCATCAGTATAGATGGAATCATTTCATTCTTTTCATAGAGTTTTTTTTATTTGGTTAAGTTAAGTTCGATTCGATTCGATTCTTTATGAGAAACGGGAGTGATGGAACCATGTACACTTACGTGGTATTCAATACAATTTTATATTCAACTGCTTGAATTTATTTTGCCGCTTGAACCCCAATACTAAACACTACATATAGACAAAAATTCTTGTTCTTGCAAATTTATTACTGCAGTTTTGAAAGAGAATTTCCCATCTTCAAATCTCTACCGATCCACCGCCAAAAGGCAAAACCAATGCAATGAAACCAATTCACAGTAAAATAACATTTTTTTTTTAATCAAGCGCTTGAATGAAAAATAATGAAAGAAACTCCGATTATTTAAGTATCAATTTTGTCAAAATTGAACAAGACCGTCCCTTCAACTAGAAAAAAACTCATGAACCAATTCAATTATATATGTAAAAAGTCAAGAAGTTAGAACATGTTAAAAGCTGAGAATTCACCATCTCACCTCAAAATGTTTTTTATAATATATATACTGACTGTCAAAATTATATATATATATATATTCAATCGTGCTATAAGTATAGAAAATTTTGACAGGCAATACTGACGTAACATTATTTGAAGACGGAAGAAAGAAAGGCCAAACAAGTTCTGTCACGCCAACGACGGTATCAATTCTGTTAATATTTTCATGTACCTGGAGCTTTATTGATATTTTTTTACCACTAATTCGACCTGATTTATCATGCATACAACCTAAATTTATCACATTTTATTTTTAAGAAACGTGAATAAATTAAAACTCAGAAAACTTACCAGTTCCTTTTAAGCGGCCATCATCATCAAACTTGGAATAATCATTTTCAGTTTCAACGCCAGATTTTGTATCTCCCATCATTTTCCAACCTTTTTTTACCACACCGTTTCTCTCTCTATTGTGCTCAATATATAGAAAGAAATTGTTAAACAATTCAGAGAAAACATAAAGAAGAAAAGGGAAGAAACTAGAGTTTCATTAATTCTCCATGATGCAATTAAAATACAAAAGATAATTTAACCTAGATACAA
>CAIGRP010018285.1:0-15688 GCA_903798385.1 Fraxinus cuspidata
AAAAAAAAAAAAAAAAAAGGATCCTCGTGCATTCTATATAGATATAATCTAGTAGAGACCCAAACGTGAAAGATTATGAAAAAACGTGAATTTTATAGATCTTACTTTGAACGAGTGAAAATCCTCAGGCTAATGGTTCATAACATTAATATATAAACATTTAGTGTGTGTAAATACGTTTATACACAGATATGAGAGAGACCTGAAACCCTAGCTGAAGAGAGAAATCTAACGGCTGCCTGCTTGTGCTTGGTTTGATGTACGAAAGAATGAAACTATATATTACGAGTTAAAAGAGGCCAAAGTAGTAGTCATATTGTTTTGGGCCAAATTATACAAACAGGCTAAAGTCTGGCCCATATTATATCCTGAGTCCTCCTTTGCTTCTCATATTTTTCAATTGGTAAACAAAATATATACAAAAAAAAAAAATTTGTCCCTTATTTCAAAGTGTACGAATAGAATATTTGAATAGAAATCATCACGAGGATGCTAATTGATGGGTGTTAAGATAAAAATTGAAAATGCATTCATTACGAAAATGAGAGAGTTTTGTGATTTTTGAAAGACGAGGATTTGAATAAGCAAAACTTCATAGTTGAATATATTTATTTCAATTTGTACTTGACAAATTTAAATCATTCGTCGTATTTTGATGCAAACTTTTCATTCTCTCTGAGTGGACCTATAGTTTTAAAAATTCAATGCAATTTGGATATTAATTAAAGTAAAGAAAGACTAATTAATTAAGTCGGCTTATTTTTTTACTCTTCCATCTCAAAACATTCACATCCCAAAGAGCTACAATCATTTCATCATTTTCGAATCATAAAATCGTGATTTTAATTTCATTGTTAAAGCTTATAAAATTGTCAAAACCCATAAAAATGTCAATAAGAGATTGTTTTGCAGCATATTGACCCATCCGCAAGTGCTTAACGTGCAAGGTTGACAAGCTATCCGAGCTCATTGACATCCCTATCCATCAACGTTTTTATGTTTTGAGGTGATAGAAACCGTTTCAAAAAAAAAAAAAACTTCCAAGAAACCTTTCATTGTGAATTTCTTGTAAATTTGTGTGATGAGTCTTCTCAATGAAAATGACATTGTTTCAAAATCATTTCTATCACGAATTAAGAACAAATAATTTTTGTAATTTTGTCCAATTGAATTTGGGGGATCAGGATGCCAGATGGCATGGACCAACCTACACATACATTGGACAAAGGATTGATTTCTTTCTTTCTTTTTTCTTTCTCGATGCGAGCTTTGCTGGCCTTGAACATTAGTTCAGCGTGACACTTAGTGGAATCTTGGTGGGTGAATTTAATATAGCACTGGTGACACACTACCACAATTTTTATAATCAAAAAATATATGTCGTCAAAGATACTTTGTCCGAAATGCATTCAAAAGTTTCGAAAGAGGAGTACAAATTGGATTCGTATGCATAATATTCACAAAGATGAATTTGTCATATGTCGTAATCAAAGTTGTGACCATTCTAAAATATTATCTGAATTAAATAAACATGAACAATCAAGTAAAGATGCCAGTTATATCATAATTTTAAAGTCAAAACTTATGAATGTATTGTACATGACTTCCATGTATCAATAAAGGAGGAACTTGTGACCAATATTTAACAATCAAGTGCGTATCGACCCGTGCAGTGCTGTGGCTAACGCATTAAGTATCCCGCTTGGGGAGTACGTTCGCAAGAATGAAACATCTTTTTCGTCGATAAAAGTTAGAAATAAGGAAAATATTTTCACACGGAAAGCTACTTTACAAGTAAATAAAATTTCTTTTTTTATTTATAAGAAAATAAGTTATGCAACAATGTTTCAAATAAAAAGTACACTGATTTGGGTTTTTTTGGAGCCTAGTCAAACGTGTTACATAATAAATTGGACCCTTCAATTCCGTGATTAAGTTCTCTTTGTTCTTTTAGGTTTGACGTTTTGCCAAGATAGGAAATTTAAATTGAGGGTGAGGGAGGGACGAAGGGAGAGAGAGAGAGAGTCCACTGCATATCACACTAGTTCTGATATATAGAGTACAATTGTACTGCCAGAGTTTGGTGCAAAGAAGTGTGCAATAATACTCAACTCCCTAGTGCTTCTAATTTCACTGCATTTCTAATTCAAACCTAAAGGAGATCAAGATGGAAAATTCCAGTAAAATCTTTGATGTCATAGTGATCGGAGCAGGGGTTATGGGAAGTTCTACGGCTTACCAGACTGCCATGCGCGGACTAAACACCCTCTTACTCGACCAGTTCGACTTCTTGCACCACCGTGGCTCGTCCCACGGTGAATCAAGAACAATCCGTGCAACCTATCCTGAAGATTACTATTCCAACATGGTCTTAGAGTCCTTACGTCTTTGGGAAAAAGCTGAAGCTGAAATAGGATACAAGGTCTACTTCAAGACCATCCAATTTGACACGGGACCGTCTGATGACAAATCCCTGAGAGCTGTAATCAGCAGTTGCAAGAAAAACTCAATCCCAGTTCGGGTTCTTGATCATCATCAAGTATACGAAGAATTCTCTGGTACAATTGAGCTACAGAGAGACTGGATTGGAGTGGTGACAGAGCATGGTGGTGTAATTAAGCCAACGAAGGCTGTGGCCATGTTTCAAACACTTGCAGTTAAAAATGGTGCAATGCTTAGAGACAATATGGAAGTGATTGAAATTAAGAGAGATGAAGTGAAAGGAGGGCTGTTGGTTTGTACAAAGAGTGGTGAGAAATTCTGGGGTAAAAAATGTGTTGTAACTGTAGGGGCTTGGATGAAAAATTTGGTTAAAGAGGTTACAGGATTGGTTCTTCCTATACAGCCATTGGAAGCCACTGTCCACTATTGGAAGATCAAAGAAGGGCACGAGGCCAAGTTCACTCTTAAAACTGGTTTCCCAACATTCGCGAGCTATGGCGAGCCATATATATATGGCACGCCATCATTGGAGTTTCCAGGATTGATCAAAATCTCAGTGCACGGCGGCCGCCCATGTGAGCCTAATGAGAGGACGTGGGCTGCACCACCTTTGGTGGTGGACTCTCTGAGGCAATGGATAGGAGGAAGATTCGGAAACCTCATAGATCACAGCGGGCCTGTGATGACACAGTCTTGTATGTATACGATGACACCTGATGAGGATTTTGTGATTGACTTTGTTGGTGGGGACTTCGGAAAGGATGTGGTTGTTGGTGGAGGGTTTTCAGGGCATGGATTCAAGATGGCTCCAGTAGTTGGGAGGATACTGGCTGATCTTGTGACTGTTGGTGAGGCAAAAGGTGTGGACCTCAAGTACTTTAGTATAGATAGATTCGAGGGGAATCCTGCAGGAAATGTTAAGGATTTTGAAGATCAAGTCAACACCCATTAGCAGATTTTCTCAAGTCAATGTTCTCTCCCCTTCACTCCCTCCCTTTAGCATGTCCCTTTCTTGATCAATGTTAATTCATAAACCTGTAACTATGGCAAGGATATAATGGAGGCAGCAAGATATTATGATAATTATGATAAATTTAATTAGAACGAAGCAAGACTGTTCCAAAGGGAAGAAAATCATTTACAAAATTTCCAGATTTCAGAACATAGGCATCAAATTTGAGTTGGGGAAAAAAACTGTCCTGATGATATTCCTTACAATAATTTGCAGCCCTTCTAATACTCTTTGCATGGATAAACTCTCCAAATATGAGCAACATTTGTATCTAAAATTAACACCAAAGATAAAACAACCGTCGCTCGTTTCTACTTGTTACATTTATAGAAAAATCTTCTATTAACTGCAATAGACCTACGACTACAGCTTGATTTCTTAAACCAATTCTCAATCTATATCCTGTATAATGCATTTTTCCTTATTGACAGCAACCAAGAAATCTGTGATTACGTAATAAAAGAGAAAATCACAGTTTCCAGGTTGGCAAACAATGAATCAAACAACCTAGAATAACGAACTCAATGATATGTAATAAAAGCTTATAGACATATCTGTAGCACATTTGCCGCTGCAACTGACCTGCAGAGTGAATGAATACTGAACTGTTAGCGAGCATATTTCTATGTCCAGAGAGAGAGAGAGATTCTACTTTTTTCCCCCCAAAAGGTGAACGCTTGATCAGGATCTCAAACTACAAAAGTTGCAAGAAGAGCATGCAAAACAGCCCAGTAGATTATGACACTAAGTCGCAAAGCAGGTTGTCGCATTAGTGCCCGATCACATGACATCCTGGCCAGAATTTACAAGAGGTGATAAATGGGAAGTTCAGAATGTCATTATATTTCATAGAAGTAGATTGGACCGTACCACAAGCCATCAATCATATTGGTTACTGGTCGCGTAAATTGTGGAACAAGTCTTGATGTAGTGAGTGACTTGAACCCATGAGCTGAAATTGAATAAAAAAACCATAGGAATGAAAGAGAAATGAGTTGATAGATGCAAGAGTTGGACTTACAGAAGTGATGCAATGCTTTTCAATTACTATAACTCGACAGTACATTACCTTTATCATCATCGTCCTCCTCCAACCTGTCACTACTGGGATCAATATCTATTGCAACGGCAACCTGATCACTATTGGTTTTCCTTAAACTGCGAACTTGCGATGCTATGGTAGGAGTTGTCCATTTGTTTGTCTACATCAGTAGCCCAACAGAAATCAGTACCAAGGTATAATATTCCCAGTAAAATATAAAGAGAGAAAATTGAAAAGGAAAAGAAGTAACATTAAAATAACAAAAAGCTACACAAAATTGGAAACACTTCATTTGTAATCTAAGAAGATGATACCAACTTCAAAACCAGCAACACACTCTTATGTCTAGACACTTGGGCCAGTTCGACAAATAAATCAATAAAATACTTAAATACCATACCAATTGTTCAACTTCCATGATATCTGAGGTAGCACTTGGAGCTTGTCCAGAATCTCCAGCACCTTGAAGCATAGTTAATTGAGAATCCTTTTCATGCAAAGATTCCTTAAGATATTGTTCTTTTCGTGTCAAATCTTCCACTTTTCCCCTTGCTTCTTGCAATAGCTTATCACTGTTCTGGGCCACCATAGGAAGATTCTCCAATTCAGATGCAAAAGCCACAATCTGCTTTTGTAGCTTCTCTTTATATTCATTAACCTGATCAACTTTCATACTATCAGAAGCTAGATCATTCACCTGCACCTGAGAAATCAGTGTATCTAACCATGTCAGAAAATCATGAATTTCATCAGAGCTCCTTTTCTTGCTCATCTGGGTTGCAGCTAGTGCATCATTCATGCACCTTGTAACCTCTTGCCTAAGGAAAGATATTTCTTTATCCCGCTCTTGCAATTGTGACTGCAGCTTCTCAACTTCTGAAAGGAGATTTTCAGACAGATAATGAAGTTCATCAAACTTGCTCACTGTGACAGAAAGCTTCTTCAAAGCCTTCCCACGTGAAACTTCAAGGTTTTCTAAATGTTCATTCTTCTGTTGCAATTCTCTTTCCAGATTGCCAATCCTGTTTCTCAGGTCCTCCATTTGAGCCTCCTCCTCATCAAGTGCTTGCATCAGTGATTCAGTTTCTGAAAGAGCATATAATAGATAACTAAACGATTATGATAAAATCTAAACAGAGATCACATTATTACTGAAATAGCGATGCAGCTAAAAGAAGCTGTTCAGCTGACCTCGTTCTTTCGCAGCTAGCACATCTGTTAGAGATTTAACTTTCTGCTGCAAGTCCTCAGATGTGACTTCCTGATCTAGTAATTCTTGCATTCGGTGTTCCAATTCCCTGTGCTCCACTTCCTTCACATCCACCTGAGCCCTCACAGACTGTAGGTCTTGCAAATGATTCCTTGCCTTAGATTCAGCTTCCTTTATCTGATTAACAAGCTCCATACAAATTCTATCTCTCTTGATGTCCTTTTCCTGAAGCTCTTTCTGTAAATTGAATATTGTATCCTTCATCTCCTTCTGTTTAACTTCCAGAATATCAGCTTGCATTCTTATGAAATCCTTCAGAACCAATAATAATTTGTCTCGCATGGTCCTGATGCCTTCCTCGGTAAAGGCGTGGGCATCACCAGTAAGATCACCCCCTCCATCAGCAGAAATTGGATACTTTAACTTCCACTCCAGTGCTCCAGAGGGCAAATCATTTCCAACCAGATGGGTCTTCAAATTTTCAATTTCCAGGATTGCACTGTTGCAGGCTTCATAAATCAAGGAAATGTTTCTACGCATAGTAAATAAGTCGGAACCTCTCTCTTTCTCAACGGACTCTAGATGTTCGACGCTTCTCTTCATAGATTCAAGTGATTGTTTCTGAGAATATATTTCAGTATGAACAATCCTTGCTACTTCAGATAAATGGTGAGCTTCTTTGTGTAATAAAAGCTGATGATTGTACAATCGCTCCTTGAGAGAACAAAGTTCTGGCATAAAAACCTGTGGATGACAAGCAAAAAAGGTAAAAAGTTAAGCTCCAGCATCTTACAGACTGAGAAGACCTCTCCTGTACAGATATCACATAAAAAAATATCAAGCTATTTCACTCCTCTGCCTCTCTCTTTCACTTTCACCATTGCCCTCTCCGATCCCTCTTCTCCAACATTCAAATGAAGTACATACCTACTCAGCTTCATCAGTATTTTAGTTGTTGGGAAAAAGATAAAAAAATTAGAAGAATGTATAGATCAAGAAAGAGAATGATGGAGGACAAATGAATGTAAAGAAAGAGTCAAGCAAAGCCAAGGATGTCAATATACATAAAAATTAACATCAATAAATACTTTACCTTGTTTTCTGGTTTTGTTGAAATGACGCCACCATGGGAACTACCAGGAAATAGAGCATTCACATCAGGTGCATCACCTAGTTCCAGGAATGATTTCATACTGACCTCCATATTCTGCAAAACTTCCAAGTCCTTGGAGAGAACATCCCCCAGTACATTGTCAATAGCAACAAGCTCCTCCCTCAATTGATCCATGACAGATTTTAACTCAGTAACTTCAGACAACTGTCTATCCTTTTCCTCAGCATGAATAGCAGACAGTTTTTCAATACGAGCTATAGCTTCATGTTTGGCTGCTTCAGCTAAATCCTTTTCATTAGAAAGTTTGGAAAGCTCATTGGAAGCTTTTGCTAGCTCCTCTTGAAGGATATCATTTCTTTCTTGAACTTCATTCAACTCTGCCACCAGTAACTCAGCTGCTCTTTTTGATTTCCTTGATTCTTGTTCAGTCGATTCCAGGGCCGTTTGGAGACCATGGCAATGTTTCCCAATTTCTTTCAGCTTCTCAACTGGATTGCCAAAATTACGTGCAAGACCAACTTCAATATCACCCAAAGTGTCTAAAATCATGCTCAAGCTACTCTCCTTCTCCTGCAAATGACGTTCGGCTTCTGCCACATGATCATTAAGGAACATATTCTCAGTTTCTAAACCTTGCACCCTTTCTTGGTTCAATGATAAGTCCCTGATCCTTAGCTCGTACTTGAGAATAGCATTTTTGTTAAGATTGATCTCCGATTTGAGGTGCTCTACCTCAGCGGTTAGCTCTTCAATCACTTTCTTCATGCCATCCCGCTGTTGCACCAAGGACTTCCCTCTCCGAACGGCGACATTTAGCTTCTCTCTCAAAGAAGATGACTTCTGTTCCTCCTGATTAAGTAGCTCTTGCAGTTCATTCTTTTTTATTTCAAGTGCTTCAAGATCACAAACTAAGGATTGATTATTCTGCAGACATTCATCTTTCTGCTGCTTCAAACATATCATTTCACCCATACAATCCTCCAGTTTTTTGCTCTGAATGACTACATCCTGCTCAACAGCATTTCTTGGAATTTGAGATGGCTCATCTTTTTCACTACTGTGCGAATCAGCCATAGGTTTCCCTGAAGAAAGTGTTTTATATCTTTCTATAAGCTTCATCACCAGTGCTTCGAAATACTCATTACCGTCATGAACAAATACCATATCATCCGTACCAGAATCCTGAAGAACATCCTTAACCAAACCACGCAGTCTTCTTATAGTAGACTCAACAAGACGAATATCTTCTTCAATGCCAAGCTTCTGTTCCAATTTCTTTTGCAACAATCTTATTTCACTACTAAGGTTTCCATTGTTTATTTCAAAATCAGCAGCTTTCTTTGAGATTTCATCATAATCATGATTAAGGATCTCCAAGTCCCTTGAAAAAATTTCTCTCTCTGTGCTAGCCTGCTGAAAAGCTGATATAAGCTTCATCACCATTGCTTCTAAATATTCAGTACCATCATGACCAAATACCACATCATCCGTACCAGAATCCTTAAGAACATCCTTAACCAAACCCTGCAGTCTGCTTATAGCATCCTCAACAAGGCGAATATCTTCTTCAACCCCGAGCTTCTGTTCCAGTTTCTCTTGCAACAAATTTAGTTCATTATTAATGTTCCCATTGTTTATTTCAAAACCAGCGGCTTTCTTTGAGATTTCATCATACTCATGAGTAAGAATCCCCACGTCCCTTGTGAGAATTTCTCTCTCTCTGCTAGCCTGCAGAAAAGCTGAATCTATCTCAAATATTCTTCTTTGTGTATCCTCCAGGTCAGTGGTTAGGGACTCACGAGATGTTTCAAGGTTTTCAATCTTCTGCTCAAGGGAATAACGCTGGTTCTGAGCCTCAGCTAATGCACTTGCCAACCACTGAATCTTATCATCAGGTTCCATGGACCGCAACTGAGAAGGCATATCTACCCTGTTGAAAATTTCTTCCCACCGCTGCACGAGATTGTTCCTCTCAATTAATGATTGTTCAAGCATCTCATTTTGCTCGGCCAACCCAAAAAAATTGCTCTGCAATTCCTCAAATCTTCTTCTTAAGTCATCAGTGGAATTTGGATTTGGCTGCGTGTCTTCCTTTAAGCCATCCACATCTACAAACCCAGCATCAGAGTATGATCCTCCTCCCACTGAGCTTCTCGGATCCCAATCGGGAAGAGGCAAAGAGTTCCCTGAAACAGATTTTGCTAACCAATCAATCTTTTCAATGATATCCCTGGAATGGAAGTCCTCGGGCAGCTCTAGATCTTCTAGAATCTCTTCTATTCTCTGAAGAACGGAATCTTTAAGAAGAAACGATTCTCTTAATGCAGTAGCTGAGTTGCGGATATATGAGAGCTCAGATTCCAGAGCTTCCATGCGTTCACCTGCCTCAGAATAGGCCTTAAGTTTTGTTTCAAGTTCATTAAGCCTAGCGTCTTTCACTAGCAACTCTTGAGAACGTTTCTCCAATTCTTTGGATGTCTCTGCTAGGGATTGTTTGAGACTGTCACGCTGCGAAATCAGACCCTTCCCCTTTGTAACAGCTATGCTTAGCTTCTCTCTAAGGGATGACACTCGTTGATCTGACTGGTCAAGTTCAGCAGCTTTCTCTTGTAGTTTGAAAGTAAGAGTAACTACATCATCTTCGGCACTTTTCAAACTTTGCATGAAAACAAGATTTTCATTTTCATATTGAACAATAATGATATTCAATTGTTCAATTTGTGCCTGCAAATCACTTAATTTTGTTTCCCAAGAAGCAGTCTCCTCTCTTGACATGCTTAAACTCCCAGCAGCCTCTTTATATCTCTTAATTAGTAAATGTACGAGAGACTCTAGGCGTGAGGAAGGTTCATTTGAGGAAACTTCCATCCCCACCGGCCAGACTGATTGTTCAATATCTTCAACTAACTTCAAAATGGCATCTGAACTAAGACATTTTTACTCCAGTTCATCAATATCTCTAGCTCTGTTCATCAACTCTGCATTGAGTTCATTATGTGCATACTGAAGCTGCATCCTCTCACCAAGAAATGTGTTCAGTTTCTCCAAGTGGGTATCAAAAAGGCCAGGATGTAAGAGATCTAGAGAGTCATGTCTTGACCAGACAGTTTCTGTTTCGTCCTTGCACCCAGATGCTTCACCAACAAGTTTGCAGAGGTCATCATAAAGTCTGTGCAATATATTGGTAATCATTTCATTCTTTTCTTGCAGAGTATTACATTTCTCATGTTTATCGTAGTAGGCGTTCCACAGTGCTTGATGATCATTGTGCAAAGCTTCAAGTTGACCTCGCAGACCTAAAATCAATTTGTTGGTAGCATTAACAGAAATAGCAACACGGCTAACAACATCCAGGCTGTTATCTACACCTGCTAATGAGGTGGAGGAACCAAATGGATCGATGCTAACATCCAGCTCACCAACTTCCTGAAGAATCTGAACAACACTAGAACTCCATTCTTCTTCCAGTATTGATTCCCATTTAGCTACTTCTTTCTGGAGAGTTTTCACTTGATTGGTGATTGAAGCAACCATCTCATTTGAATTTTGGCATGTTTCATCAAATTGACTCTCTAATTCACTAATTTTGGCTTGAAATTCACCCAGCTTTTCTCGGAGATCATTATTCTCTGATTTCAGAGAGAGCTCTTGTTTCGACAAGGCATCACGTAAAATCAGAAGCTCACCCTCTCTTGAAACAGCGTTATGTACATGCTCCCTTGTAACTTCATAGAGAACCATAAGCTCTATGTTTGCTTCTTCTAGATGATCACTGTGCTCCCTCAGAGATTCATAGGCACTCCTCAACTCTACAGCATCTGCAGCAGCAAGCAGTTTAGTCTCCTTCATCCCTCTACAGAACTCACTGGCATTATCACCATCCAGAATTAACTCCTTGAGCAGTGCTCTCAGATTCTGAGTTACCCGTTTGGCTATAACATATAGATCTCCTGTTGTTTGGTCTTCAGAAGAACGGGGTTCCTCTGAATCATCATCATCTGTGTGACTTTTTGACACAAAGGCTTGAATAAGTTTTGATACTCCAGATCCAACTACTTTACCACTCAACCTACTCAGGGAAGTTGAGTGTTCGTGCATTCCTTCAATTGCCTTTTCAAGTTTTTGCATTACACTCTCGGCATCCTCCAAGTGTCTTTTCAGTGCAACAAACCCGAAAGAATCATCATATGTCTCCAATTTCAGTCCCTCCAGAGATGATCTATCTGCATGGCATTCAGATGCAGCCTTCTCCGATATCAGAATTTCACTCTCTCTACTCCCTTTAAGTGGGGAAGAATCATCATCAACTGCCTTATTGCACTCTGCCTGCAGACTAGATAATGATGTATGGATTTCTGAATACTCGTTTGGTTGGTTCTCGTTTTCACTGAATTTTATTTCCTTCTTTTCTTGAAGCTTGTTTTTATCCTCTGTTATGGAAGTGAGAACCCCATTTAAGTGGGAGATCTCAGCCTGGAGAGCTGCCACCAAATCTTTGCTGTCCATCAACTCTTTTGATGGTTTCTCGTTCTCTTGCAGCTTAAATTCGCTTCCCTCTTCGAGCACCTTTCGCTTTTCTCGTTCTGATTGGAGGGCATAATTCAAATTCTTGTTTTCCGTTTGAAGAGCTTCAACCATCCTCTTATAATTGGACAAGTCTGCAAGCAATTCATCATTATCATGAACAACGAATTCCTTGTCATCCTCAAGCTTTCTCCTCTCTTCTCTCAGTGAAGTCAGATTCTCAGTTAAGTCGATATTTTCCGATCGAAGCAACTGCAAAGAATTTTGGCACTGTGCTAACTCTCTTGTCATAAAATCATTCTCAAGCACAATGTGTTCGTTCTTCTCTTGAAGTTTCTTATTCTCCTTGGTCATCTGATTAGAACTTTCATTTAAGTTTTCATTTTCAATCTGTAAAGCTGCCACCAGATTCCTGCAATCCAGTAACTTCAATGTCAGGCTTGACGTGTCTCCTTGAGTTGTTTCAAGGTTATTCTGCAACTCATTGACTTTGGAAGAAAGTTCTTCAACCTCGGATATTGAAAAGTAAAGCTGCTTTTGGAGCTCTCCTCTCCCGGAAACAACCTCCTGAAGTTCAGACCTACATTGTGCAAGTTCTTCGGTATGCACTTCATTTTTCCCTTGAACTTCATTGAGCGTAGTATTGGACATCGATTTCTCATCAGCCAACTGTTGACGTTCAGAGATCTGTAAGCAAAATACATCTCTTGCAAAACTTGTCAGATATAAATGTTCTTTGATCTGCTCAAAAGCATCATAAACAACATATTCATGCACCTTCATGTTGTCTGTATTTCTTAATGTTTCCGCAGATAATTCTCTTGACATGAACAAGAACCTAAATTCATCTTCATCAAGGCTTTGTAATACTTTTGCTAACTGGGAAAGGTTGATCAAACTTCCATCTGATCCAGAAGACAGACCCACCTTCTGTCCAAAGGACTTCCCAGCACCATTGGTATCGAACTCAGAAGATCTTTCAGCATTAGTATCACCAAAATTTACATAAGTGTCTTCAGCATAATCACCCGACACAGAAACCATTTCTGTCTTCTCTATATACGATGAATCGGATAATAAGTCTTCTCTCTGCAGACCAGTCGCCTCAGAATTTACATGTGATATTCCCTCTGAATCAGGTAAAGGTTTTGTGCTATCCCTCCCCTGAGCATCATCAGTATCATTGATAGCAACAACGCATGACGAAGCATCATCAGGCTCTCGTTGTGTATCCACCTGGATTGTTACCTCAGCCACTTCGGCACTCCCTGAATCAGATATCATAGGGCCTCCTGCACTCTCGTCAAACTCATTTGAAGAAAGTCTAGATTCTTCTTCAAGCTGCATCACCCTGCCAGCATCAGCTTGAATCCCACCTGAAGTGCCAACTTCCTGCACAGCCCCTAACCACAACCAAAGTAAAATTTAATTTTAAGTCAGCAACAAAGTTTAAAACATATAAAATTAAATGGGAAAGGAAGACAGCGTCAAGAGTGAAGGCACAAACCTACATCTGTTACCTGCTCTTCCCCATGCTTCTTCTCCGGTTGGGATGAAAAACCAATGGGCAAAGATAAACTGGATTCTGTAGATTCCCCTTCAGGAACGACTACGTCTAAAGTTCCTAACATATTATGTTCCACGTCCTCAGGAAGTATAGAAGTATATCTACCTCCATCTGAGATAGACAAATCAACATCATCACGTCCCTCACTTTCATTCAACCTGGTCTCAGCGGCTCCAGAATCCTCTAATGAAAACTTGACATTCCCAGCAGCCAACTCTGTGATTCCAACTACAACAGCCTTTGTTGACAGATCATCAGTGGCAGAAACGGTATCGATTTCCATTAAATTCGCTCTAGAATGTGACTCCGACAAAGGAATATGATCTTCAGCATCATGCCCAGATCTTTCTCTACCTGCAACTTCTTTCAGTTTTGCCACTGCTTTATTGGCAGCATTTGCACTTGCATCACGCCCACAATTAGAAGCTTTGCCTGATGATTTGCTCATATTCCCTTTATTATCCTTCTTCTGCCTGAACTGTTGAAGCTTTTAAAAGATAAACCAATAATAAAAATCAGATTACTTCCTGATAATAACCATTGTAGATTGAAAAACTATTACGTAATAAATTAAGGGAAGACGACTTTGGTAGTTGAGGAATATCTTGTATAGACCTAACAAAGTTCCCACTTTTAAGTGTGGTGTGATCTCAGTAGAACATATTTGAACGATAGACCAAATTAACGTGGCATGTTGCTATTGCTAAGGTTCTATTTGTTTTGGATCTTCAAAGTAGCAATGAATATAAATGAGTGGTGAGAGAGGAAGCATGTAGCCGATCCAAAAATACTAGGAACAAGTATATTTGTTGTTTGTTGTTGTAGTTTCATAACCAAAAGAACGTGGGCAAGCTTTATCAAATTTTTTGTCAATAATAGGTTTATGATTTGCATTGTTTAGACCCACTATTTTGGATGTTAAGAATCCTTAATTGATCATTGATAGCAGCTGTTTTTATGTAATTAATACTTGTAGGCATATATTCTCGTTTCTAATCTCATTCATTCTAGTATGAGCACACATTGTAGCATTCTCATTTCAATTATCCTGTGGGCATCCTATTCTCCACCCGTCGTTCAGTAGCACAAAGCATAGCAAGTCTAAGAATAGTTCAATAGAATTAGCTTTTTAAACTTATATACATCTTCGTGTCACACAGAGTTCTTATAACATTTCTCCATCTCATCCAACTTGCTTTAATCCTAGGAATTAAATCCTGTTCAATTCCTCCTTGTTAATAATCAAACCTAAATACTTAAAACAACAACTTTTTTGGACAACATTATTCTCGACAGTAACTTCACTATTATCTTTATTCCTACAATTACTAAAGTGGCATTGAATGTAATCTGCCATGGTTCTACTTAAACTAAACCCTTTGAATTCCAAAGTACTACAAAGTTCTAACTCATGATTTAAGTCCATTTTAGTCTCATCAATTAAAGTTTTGTGATTAGCAATTAGCAAATATCACTCTCCCATGAACCTCATCTCAATATGTCCCATAAGCTCATCTATTACAAAATGGAAAGATAAAAAAACTTAACATGTGCACTGAAATTTCCTTGATGACTAAATGCGCAGCAACACATTTTTAGTCGGATTTTGCTACTTGTTCATCGAGATTGTGCATAAGCGGTTACCGAAAATGATGTGGAGGGAAAAGATGGGATGAAAAAAGAGATTGTATTTTAAACTCGTATCATGTGTCATTATGTAATCCATTATGTAAAATTTGATTTACATGTAACTAACCCTTTCTAGTTACATGAAACATGACCCTTTCTAGTTACATGTTGACAAGTGGTTATGAAAACAATAGTTCGTAGATATGGAAAGTTGGTTCCTAAGATATAATGACCAGCTAAATAATAACATTGCCCACCAAACATAAAACTCAATAGTGAATGCAATGAAAGACTGCAACTATTCCAATAATGAAATATACAAACCAATCTTTATTCCCAGAAGTGCACTCAACATGGCATCAATTTTCATTTCTTAGAGTCAAAAGAAAAAAATTAATATACTTCAGAGCAGTTATTAATTATTACCATCCATCTTCTCAGTAGTCTTAAAAATATTTAAGAAATTCCTATTAATACTAAAAAAATTAAATTCTTTTACTAGAAAAAAATGAGAAAATAATACCTTTTTACGTCCAGCATCAAGCAGATCGGTACGGTTCTTATTTTTGTCCATCCAGTCGAATCCAATCCAATTACTATTCAACAGTCTCAACAGCTTTCAATATCAAATCAAACAGATCGCCCCTAAAATTCCAAACAAATTAATAAAGCAATCACTTTCAAAATCAACCGCATATTATAAAATGGGGGGTTCTTTCAGAGAAGATTTTAATACATCAAATGCGAGTGGACGGTGGCGTTAGAAATTGAAGATGCATGCGTGTCTTAGATTTAACACCGAAGTAATGTCCGGTCTGGTGAAATTTGGGGATTGGAGTACGATTTGGCCCAGCTGCTGTTATGTTTGGTGTATTATTGTTCGAAAATTGGAAATGAAGAAAGACTTTATCTGATTTTAAAATATATATGGTCCAAAGTTTCATGAAACGTTGTCCAAAACCAGTTGAATCCTGGATTAAATAAAAGAAGCATGAAGAATTTCCTCAAATTTCAAATAAACAAGAAGAAGCTCATGATGCTGATTTTCTTACTGAGAAAAATAGACTTTTGACTCTTCTTGCTCAATGTACCAATCCTGAAGACATGACAATTTTAGCAGAAAAGATTGCCTCTCTTGCTGAAAATGC